>MNPL01031132.1:15562-39768 GCA_002081605.1 Tropilaelaps mercedesae | reverse complement strand
ATTTTATACTGTATTTATACTAATATCATGTGCAGTCACATCTGGTATATTTGTTTTACATTTTGCTCGTGTTGCAGGCAAGTTTTGCGGATGCGAAATATCTAGAACCTATCTAGAATGTAAATTGAAATCTAGTTTATTATTTAACTTGTCTACCGAATCGGAGCAACACTGTTCTAACGCCTGAACATGACATCCGTACACCAGCACCTAACGGGAATTTGTACAATTTATTGTACCTAGCATTCCCAAGCGCGTTTATTTCTTCTCGTTATACACCATCGGAACAACGAACGATTACAAGCAACGATCGTGTGCCAGGGCCAGAATTGCTGTAGTATGTGGGTATCTCGATATATTTATAGGGAAGATTTCTAAAGATCAAGCAGCGTGCAGTTGATAGCTAGCTTTACGTTCGATGGATGTGACGTACATGTCCATTGTAACTTTAAAAACGGGTGCCTACAGACACCCGCTGTTGTACACGACACTTTTGCGTGCCGGTAACTATGCAGAGAAACCCATCCACGGATGCTACGTTTTCGTTCATTAGCCCCTACACTAACTTGTACCACTTTGCAGGCGAGTAAACTATGAATTCAATCGAGTGAGTCGTTACCGACCAGCTCATCATTTTCAATGTCGATGTCAATTAGTTGAATCTATCTCTACTGGATCCTAAATGCCCATTCAAAGGCAGAAATCTTCATTGCCTCCGACAATTGGATTTTTAAGAATGAATCATTCTGGTGTGGATATTATGTGCAGCCATCATTGCTAATCGTATTTTACCGAAACAGGTGGATTCTGAATATTTTGGATCCGCAAAACTGCAACAAAGGCAAAATTTAAAATAATATTTCAAGGTTTGTTCGGCGTGCGCTATAAAAATTGTTTCTATATATATGTATATATATATATGTTTAATACTATAGTTTAAACCTATATATATGTATATATATATATGTTTAATACTATAGTTTAAACGCTTTTGTACGTATTAATTATAAATTGCTTTGACAGATGAATAGGTGTATTCATGTCCTTACCATTGTGTCTATGCTAGTAACTTTGCTTTTTTCACATACGCCTAAGGATTAATCCACAGGTTTTCCCATTGACTTTGGGGTCAAAGGGCCAGGTACTAGGTGAATTCAAACGCTTCAATTAGCAATCTCAAACGGCAAGGATCGAGAAATAAAGTTCTCATCAAGAGTGCCTAAAGCGATTATAATGCAGTGAGCGTGGCCAACATATACATGTAGGTCGGTGTCAACGTGTGTCTAAGTACCTTAGCGCTCGGCTTGAACAAACCGGGGGCGTGTGGATGTGTGAGAACACAGGATTTTCATGCCAGTATAGGCTTGTGTGGCGATTTGTTGAGTCTTTGAGGCCTCTCCTTCTTCGCTTGGTGAAAACGAGTAAACTTTTATCGATTACCTGCCCGTCGCCATTTTCCTATTCGATGCTGTCTTGTCTCTGAAGTATTCTTGTAGTCGTTGTTGCGTAGTCCTTATGCACGTCAGTTGTAGAACTTCTTCCGATGCGTAGGCGGTGACGGAGGGGTCGATAGGCGCGCGAATAAAGCAAAATGATTTACAGTAGGTAATCGTCACTGACGACGTCAACGGCGACCAGAGGCAGATGACAGCTGAACAATATCTAACTATTAGAGAATTGAATATACGAGCTATGGCATACAAAAGGGACCTTCCAATTTATTGTCTACCTTTAATAATTCAGATAGAGCGATTTATTTTGTTTAGATAGAGCGATTTATTTATTTATATAAAGAAATTTATTCATTTTGATAAGGAGATTCATTTATTTCGATAGTGCTTTTAAAATTGAACGATGTCAAATGGAGAAAATTAGTGAAATGAATTAATTGGACTGAAAGAGCGAAAGTCGCTTGGGTACCAACTTTGTTAATTTAGCAGTGTCGTAACATTAGCAGTGTCGAACACAGAGGTCTTATTCCTGCAAAATTGCAGTACCACGTTTTCGTTCACGCGCAACTCTGTGATATTTTGTTTTTAGTTCTGCCATTTCTTGAATACGGTGTCTCTGCGTATTTGACCGTATTGGCTGGCAGTAGTAAGTTTTTAATAGATAAAGCGACGTTGAAGCATAACGTATTGAGTGAGGACGTAGAAAAATACACGGACAAAGGACAGTTTTCGTGTAAAGAATTATCTTTCGTTCAGGACGAAACTACGAAAAGCTTTCATGCCGGGTCTTGAATTTTGTTTTTTTATTTCATCTTTTTCTTCAACTAGTGTTTGTCGCACCGCTTGGATTATCTATATACCGGTTCAGTAAAAAAAATTTTTTACCCAGTTATTCATTGGCATATTTGCCGTAAATTTTTTAAAGAGCATGTACGAAAAGACGTTAAATAATTGTATCTTCAGATGTGAATCACTCTTAAACAGAAACTTTGCAACGATATAAAAAACAGCCTATTTTAGTGAAAGTGCACTAAACAACGACAAACACGAGAATATCAGATGAGTGTAACTGGAAAAAACTGAGATTACATAGGAAGTTGGTGCGAAACAAAGGGAACCGGTGCTGAAACAGAGAGCTGCAAATCTCGCCTAGGGTTAAAAAACAGAATACATGATCTACACGTGCGCTCATGAAATTCGGCCAGGGCTTCACGTAGACGACGAAGGGTAGATACAGGTAACGCTAAATCGAATAGGTCGTTCTGTCGAGCTCGGTGGCTTGGTGCATTCGCATGCGCCTTGTGCGACTGGAGGAGACACGTAGGTGCACGGGTTCGATCCCCGCCGGTGCACATTTACATTTATATGGAAGGAGACACGTAGGTGCACGGGTTCGATCCCCGCCGGTGCACATTTACATTTATATGGGGTCCGTCCTACGAAGTAATGCAAAAACTGCTACGGTGGACGTCAAATGTTGGCTGATGGTCAGCTTTAAAAAAACAAATTTACTGAATGAAGAAGATAGCTCGAACAACGCGACGCTAGTCCGTGTGTTCGAAAGGTACAGCACAACACAAGCCGGATAGCCCCGCTACTTTAGAGTACACTGGAACAATATCCATGAGCGTAAATAAATGTACAATATAATCCAAAAGCGTTTGTAGATTTTCAAATATTCAGAAAATCACATATAGTTGAAATTTGATCACTCCTTTTTTGTCGTAAACCTGATACATACACGTTTGACTTACGTATAAAGGGCATCGGTAAAAATATTTCTAATATTAAAATTTTAAAACAATTTTCAAGAGAGCAAAGACGGGTGCGTTCAAGGGACACTCGTTTTTGTTCTGATACGATATCGCAAAGCTGAAAATGCTTGTTGAAAGTTCCACTAGAAATGAAACTAAAAATTGAAACTAGAAAAACGCTTTTCTGGCCAGAGTGTTTAAACTTTTGAAAGTATAAGCTAAGTGTGTTTTATTTCTATATTTTAGTCTATTTCATTGTATTTGTAGCTGATTACACGTCCCTGTTTGATCACTAGTAGGAGCCAAAATCAACGTTAACATACGCCATATCTCTATTGACAGTAAAATAGAGAATTTTGGCTTAACTACGCATGTTAGACTTATCCGAAATACACCAAAGCGATTTACGGACTGACCTTCGCATTGAACTTATGAGATAAAAATGTTTCGATTTGGCAGAATGATTTTTTGTGATATTATGGAGAGATCAGTTCTATAAGATCTTCTCTCTATATTCCTTTTATGCGCATAAGAAATTTAGCCCAGTACAATAATGGTAAACTAACATATGCAGTGATAATATCAATTAACGTTTCTTTTTGTAAACTCGAGTATAGTATTTTATATATGGTTTCACCACTCACAGGCTGTGTTATTTTAATTGTACAATGGCAAAAATGCAGACACGACACTAGCGTAATCAGATCAGCAACGGTAATGTTATAACAGCTATTTATTAAGAGCTAGTATTGCACTTACTGTATTTACCAAAAAATCACAACAAAACACGACAACAACAAGCCTAAACGAAAGGTTGTTAAAATTTGTCAACTTATCCATAAAGAAAATATTATTGTTGAGTTGATCAGATATACCCTTCTGGTGTAGTATGCATTACTATCATCAACTAGCGCATGATTTCGTATCATCACAACCAAGAGCCCAAACTCGTCTCATCTCAAACAATACATCCGTAGCGTCTCAGCTTACGTCGTTAGAGTAGACGGCTGTCGAATGCAGCATGTGAACAACTGAGACGTTAGAGCTCCTCTATGCAATACGAATGAATGCCAACAGTTCAAGTGAGGACGGAGTTTAGGAGAGAGCCTTTGATATTGCAACCTGACCGTCCGTCATCGTCTCTCGGTCTTCGGTTGATCTTGTCTAGTGCTTGTATTATTGTTGTACCACGTTAGTGAATTTATCACGTATATTCGTACAGTGGGCGGTCCGCGCGAACACCTGGATAATGAATCACATTTGTGACTTCCAAACGACCGTTTTCCATTTAAGTCAGCGGAAACATATAAAGCAGGCCCGCACTTTTCCATCAACACTACTACGAAAGGAGAGGGCACTTATTCATATTTGCCATCTAGACCAGACCCGCTGTCCCTTGACGTCTCGCAGAAGCAGTCGGGTCGAAGCTTACACATTATTCATTCAGACATGGAGCCAACTGTAACAAATCCGCCTGACAGTCTAGCTGCTACACATGCGTGTACGCTTTCAGAAATATAGTCGTGTGTATTGTGTGCCTTTGTGTACGAATGTATGCATCTCCTTAAGAAAAATACGGGCCACACGCGGCAAGTACTCCACTACAGCGCCTCTTATCCTCCTGCAACTCTATAAAAGCCTTTTCACCCAGCAAGGCCAGCTTTGGGGAAGACCTAGCACAATTTATGTCCCAGACGAGCCGCATTGCTCGTTTATTGCCTGCGCACTAACTATGCGCTGTCTATACGTACAAAGGCGAGCGTTCTGCGAATGGGCAAACATACAAACGTTAGAAGAAGATAGTCAAATACGCGCTTATCCAACAGCCAACAATCCTACTACTATTGTACATAGACCCAGTCGTTCATTCTGGAAACAAGGAGATATCATAGCCGTACATCGTTGGTAAAGGGGCCAACATGGAATATTCCCAAGTACAGTAAACAACGAATTACAAACAAAGCGGAAAGCGGGCTGGGAGTATCATGCACACCACAAAAGCGTTGTATACACGAATTCAGGTGAGCAAAGCTAAAAACGTTGATAATATCGCCGTATTTTACACCGAATATGTACGACTTCGCATTGTCGTAAGTATCAGACTTATTGTACGGACGAACGTTAGCTTCCGTATGTGTGTTTATGAGTTCCGTTGCTCTCTAAAGCCTCTGTTTTGGATCTGCAATGGCTCCAATCTGTTGTATAGGTCCCTGCAGACCGGGCTCGGCACGAAAGGCTGTGTTAGAAAGAAGTTGCAACATTCATCGTAGCACTGCAACAGCTTTCGTTTCGGAACGATGGTGAAGATAATTTTGATAGCAACAAAAACATGATTAAATGGTAAAAGTCAGCAGGATTGCGTAGATGAGGCTGTTTACAAACCGGCTACCCTAAACATGTGCGACAATTATAAGATCGTTACTTATAAACACTCCTTCAAACTCGTCACACTTTATCGGCTCGATCTGAATGCCGACGTCTACAAGACAAGATAGAATGGATAACAGGGTGCAGAGAATATTTGCGTTCCCGAATGAAACGGGCTAAGCTTTACGCTGCCTCAAGGGGAAGTTCGTATATCTGCCAGTAAAGCCCAAACAGCCTCGCCATATTGGTGATGAATGAAACAAGTATCACTTCGTTAATACGATTATGCTTATTGAGTCAATACGTTGATACGTACAACAAGTTAATACGTACCAGCATACAATAGTGCTCCTTCGCATTTGTTTCTGTTGTAGAGTTGATGAGCTAATTTGTAGTTAAGGGTGCGTCTGGGTAGAAGGCAGGTGCACTTGTTACTAAATGACAGTATTTTGTGCCAATTTGTACTCAATTTTCAAAATTGCCGAACTCAAAGCTTCCGGTTCCCTCACAATAAATGGCTTCTTTTTTTGATGTTGTTGTATTTTTATAATAAATATTCGAATAATAACATAAAATTTGATAGCTATTGAATTGATAATGAGTGTATTTAGAAACTAGCTCTGATGCAGGTCTGAATGTGCATATATATCATAACGACGTCCGGATGATATTCTCCTCCAAACAAGCGGCCCAAGTTTTCAACGCACAGAGATATAGCAACATAAAGATGAATTAATATATAAGTATTTAGAATCACGACTGACCTAGATCTTCTCGTAGAGCAGATGTTCATCTGTCTGACGTACGGCGACAGTCTGCCTGGCTTGTTTCTGCTGCAGGCGGGAACACATCTCATCAAAACTTTCGTTAACTCTTTTACTCCGATCGCTTTCACTGCAAAGAAACGTACAGCAAGGGCAAAGCAGACTTTACAACAGTAACGCTCCTCTCGAGCCAAATACCAGGATGATAAAATTTCAAAGTTTTGGTATGTCCCTTTTGAAACATCTTTACAAAGTGCGCGCTTAAGCTTCTGATGACCTAGTTCTTCCCATATATGTTCTTCAGTCCATGGGGCTCTTGGAGCCACACTGTTACGTGTTAAATTGGTTTCCCCGTCAGGCGGCTCATGAAGCGTATTCGCATATAGCCTGCAAGGATGGTTGAAGAGGAAGCCGCTTACCGTCGCAATGTTACTCTGTGTTTTCAGCTGAGAATTACATCGTGGCTTTTTCAGTTCGACAATGTGCAGACTCGACAGCTTGCACCTCGACACCTAACTACCAGACCACACTCTGATTCGGGAGTAACTCCCTTTTTTCGCACTCCTATGGATGGCCCTAACGGCCCTCTACTCTGACTTGTCGCCCTTTATAGTACTTGGGGTAATGAGACGACCTTTATTGAATTTCCCAGCAACATACAAAAAGTGTGCAACAGTTGCAAATAGGAGGCAGGTACGTTGATGGTATTCGCATGCCACGAAATGTGTTGCATTATTGCCCCGTATCTTTGCCAGTAATATTTTTTATGAACTTCTCCGACAAAAATTATTTCGAACAACACCTGTTATTCATTTAAAACGATAGAAAACCGACTTGCATCTATACGATTCGGTGACAATTGGCCTGCCGATTAAAGCTAGTGAGAAAGCGATGTGTTCAGCATCGCGAGTAAAAGTCGCTTTATTCATTTACTAAATCTACATGGTAGTGTGGGATCATTGATCAAAGAAAATACACGCCACCGCTATCTGGAACTGTATCAACCATTCAAGGCTTTTTTGACAGGGCTCTCGTGTCTAATGAAAGGCTTGCACATTGAACACATTTGTGCATATTAATCAGCACTAAGAAACAAAAAGAAGTCAAATTTTCAATGATTTCGAATCAAGTGGTAGTTTTCCGTTTCACGTCTTCTTGGCATTCTTGGCGACTCTAAGTGAGTCACTAAGTGAGAACATTTGTCACTAGATACGTTATGTTGCATCTTAACTGAATACTGGCTAGTTTCTATGTCCAAAAGTCACTATTACTCATGGCAATAGTATGTTTGGGGCTTGTCTTTTAAAACATCTGCTTTAGTTGGATTTTTGAACAGTGGTCGCAGAGACAGGGCAATTTCGAGCTTCCCGCTTAAACAAAATTAAAAAAAGTGAAAACCGCTTACTCGACAGAAGCTTAACTGTTATGTAGTTTGATGCCTCTATTGACCGTGCGTAAAAGCAGGCATATAGCTTGACCACTAATGATCAATCTTGCGGATTTAAAAATATTATATAGTCTTCGAAATTTATTGCTATATAGTCATGCAAAGTAACTGGTTTTAGTAAAGCATATAACGCGCCTGGATCCCCCTAGAAGACGTTCACTTTTTTAAACAAACTATTCAACCTTCTTTTGATTTTCTCGTATTTAGTCTATAGCTGTGCTAGAAATCATCTTTGTATGGGGCTCTAATCGATGACATGTGTTGCAGTCTAAATTTCAATTAGCGAGTACCGTATAAGAAATCTGAACAGATACAGTTGTTTACGAAGATATATAGGTACGCCATTTTGAGTTTGTGCATGTCATCCGGTTATTAAACGAAATTCGGTCAACATGGTTCTGTGCATGATCGACGCTGTATTATTTGTGCCACAACCAGTTTCGAATACCGAACCGCATACAGCCGGTAACTATCTGGTCACTGAAGGCATCAAAACAAAAGTAGGATGCACAGAATACGTCGTTTTATGATTAAAACTGTTGATATAATGGAACGCCTCTCCAGAGAACGGAAATTTGTCACATAGGTGATTCGTTGTTCCTAGCTAAAAATCGCACTTCCACTAATGCTTCCATAATAACATGCGTTAGCTTGAACTTACATATAAGTTCAAACTCAAGAGACAAATTCAAGACATTCACAATCGTGAATTCGCAACAGAAAAACCTGCACTTGATAGAAAGACATGTTACACGTTTGTTATTATCTTTTTAATGATAATCGCTTTGTGAACTGCACAGCTTCCGGAAAAATTTTACGTCGTACGGGTGATTATTAGACAACTTTAGAGAGATCTTCTTTTTTCTGGGAGAGACACAGTGCTGACACACGAAGCAAAGGCAGGTATAACGCTTACAGATGACAACCATCGAGCTCGGTGGCGTGGTGCATTCGTATGCGGCTCGCGACCGGAGGAGACACGTAGGTGCACGGGTTCGATCCCCGCCGGTGCACATTTACATTTATATGGGTGTCCGTCTTAAAAACTGCTACCGTGGACGTTAAATGTTGGGTGATTGTCAGCCCTAAAAAATATTAGATGAGAAAAAACTGAACATACTGAAAAAAGTATGGTGCAAATCTCCCGGTGGCTGAATAATTTAACTCAATAGAAATTTAATGTAATTCTAGTCTTGATTAATATTTATTTTTGTGGTGTCAGAGTTGTACTGCGTGGGTCCTCTATAGACTTGTGCAAGTAAATTATACGCAATTAATTCGTTTTCGTTGATTACTTGTAAGCTAACTAATTGGTAAGAAGCTATTGCTGGCAGTGGCCTTTGTCCTTTTAACACCTACCAACTTTTAGAAAAAAGTGTATGAAGGATTTAGGAAAAAACTCAGCTAAAATGGTATACTGAGAGAGCTAATTGTCATATTTCTATTTCATAGAAAAGATACAATACGACAATATATTGTTATATCATACATATCGTCGTCTCCACCAATCAAGTTGAAGACATCACAATCCGATGGAGCCTGTCAGGCGGAGACTGTTTCCGGTGTGGTCACTGCCCGGTGGCTTATCGACATCGAGTGGCTAAACCGTTTGCAAGGCGTTACCAACTAGGCTAACACATAGCTGCCTGTACAGTCAAAATATACGCCACAAACTTCGCGTAAATATATCTGTGAGCGTTAAATCTGCAGCCACTCCGCATTAAGGCTACCCCAGAAGATCTCTCTGAAGGAAGAAAATTTTAAGCTCTTGAACTTAAACTTATAAGTTCAAGTTAAGGCAATTATAGGAACATTAGCGGCGCTACTGTAGTTACAGATCTAAAAAATATTTATAGACTTGGCAGTAATATTGCAATCACCTCTGACAGGAGAATTAAACGTTAATACAACAACGATTTTCTCTAGTTGCTCAGAATACGAGATTAATGCAATTGTAACGTACCCATATTTTCTGCGATAGAGTACGATTTCACAAACTATAAAAATAACCTTTCTAACCGCGTTCAAATCGTTTTTTTTCAGTTCGTGGATTACGAACAATGGTGTTTCTTTCTCGGCTATAAGCAAAACAGTCAATTTGTAAGTGTTATTTGGCGTAAAATACATCCAATGTATGCGTTGTGCTAAATGCTGTATCTCGAAAATCCACGAATATAGTAATACAAGCAGCTTGTATTTTATAAGTTCACAAGATGGGATGTCAAGCAGTCGAGTTCGGAATTCACAATGTCCTGTAGTGGCGCCTCCTCCTAGAATGACGGGCTATTTCGCACATAACGAATGTTTAGGTTACTTGCGTTTATTGAGATTGCGTGCACAAAAACGTTCAAAGCTGGCTGTCTCTTTAACGAGACCCTCTGCACATTTCGAGAAGATATCTGACTATTTTATGATGTGTATATGTCGTGTTCCACTAATTTTCCCTTGTTTCGTAAATACTCTTTCTCGTCGGGCACGAGTACGACGGAATCGGAAAATGGCTACATAGACGTTCGATTATACATATATATAGACACCTGACAGAGCAAAACAGCAACATAATTGATTAGGACTAATATGATGTGTAATTTAAGAGTCTCTGTTTTGTAAGTTAGATTAATTTCCAAGCGTTAATATTTAGAAGAGTTTGCCAATAATACACCGAGACGTAAAGCATCTTTATTTACTTCTTTATTTCTCTAGAATTTCTTTATCTAAAGATGCATCTTTATTTATTTAAAGCTTATATTCACAAATAGACATTACAGGCTAGATGCAGCTGCCCACTTCAAATTACCTAAATATCTATCGTGCACTGTGTAGTTACATTGATATGCTTACCTATAGAGAGAAAAGGAAAGTGAGTGGAACGTCAGTAGTATCAGCTTAATAGCCGTAACCATACTACCTCGGTTTTGTTGATTATACACATATCGATATCTATAATGTTTCATTCACAGATTATCCGTTTGCCTAACGAATGTATCGTACGGTCATTTTCTACCATACATGGGATATAACAGAGGAGTCAAACCTACAGCTTTCAAACTATTTTGATTTATGCTATAAAATATTCAGCCGTTAGGTTAACTATTTGTGACGATTAGGAAGTTGCATATAATAATTACATTTGATTCAAGCCATGAAATTATCATGTCTACGATTTTGACAAGTTAAAACGAGATTGTAAGGGTAAAACATTAATACAGGGTCGCGTTCCTGGAGAGTTGCAAACGGATTATAAGTTTTTGTTTTTGGTTTAGAAAGCACTTGTTTTGGTCAGGTTACGAAAAGACAACGAGGTTTATTAAAATTAAAAGTATTTTTATAATTCATCCCTAAGTGCCAAAGGAGATTAACGATTCCAGGTTTGATTAAACTTCCTTTGATTGTGCCCGATGGTGTAAACCTGGAGTAAAATCTCGGGCTGGTGCTTATGTCCCAAAGGTCTGAGAAAGCTTTCGGTGATGAAAAGAAATTCCTCACAGGCTTCTAAACGGCACCAATAACATGCATATCATGACCATTTTGACAGAACGCGTTCTCTTATTACAAGCCCTGGCAAAAACGACATTAATATTAATAATAATCAATAATATAATAACAATATAATAGCAGCAACACAACGACGATAATAATAATAACGATAACACTAACAATAATAATAATGATAATAATAATAACACATTAGTGCGGTGAACGCATTTGTTCTGTACATTGTGCAATTAACATTATCATCGTTACCATAGCTTATCAAAGTTTTGGAATGTTTGAGAAAATAACGTAAACAATTAGAATCAATGGACCCCGGTATGTTTTAGGAAACAAACAGCACTGAAGAACCCTGAAGAGCATCTAAAGTAACTTTTGTCGAACTTGTACGTCTTTTTACTAGCGCAGAATTTTTGTGTTTGTTATTTATCGTGATGTTTTGACCAGAGAACTATAGTTGACTCCATTAAGATCAAAGTTCATTAAGTCTTGCAGGTCCCTAATGTGAGGTATCCTATTAACACTAAAAGGCTCTTTCTCACAAAATGTTAAGCATTGTGAAATCTGATCGTTCAAAGCGGCTCAACTGTTGAAAAATATCAGCTGGTCCAAATTCCCTGTGCGGCTGGCCCCCTGAAACGCGAAAATAGCGTCGCAATTTTGTATATTTATAATTTGAACACTTCAGGTCGTCACGAAACGGTTACTTCGAAAGAAATGTAAGCCTCATAAATATATTCTGCCAACGAGTTGTACTACTTGGCAGCTGTATTGAAGGGTACTTTTTTGTATCATGGTGAAGCCGGATAAATTGTGCTCTAACAAAGGGTGCTGCATTGATCAAATATTTTAGGTCGCTATATTGTGAAGCTTTTGGATGGCTTTTCCATGGAAGGGATGTCGCAGATTAACTCAAGTCATCCCAAGGCTACTCTGCTACAAAATAGAGCGAGGTGTCAAATTACTAGTTGCCGTCAAATATATTACAATGGAGTGCGGCTAGGAAGTTTTTCCTTTAAGCCTGAAAATTTCTTCATTTTACACTATCATCTGTACAGGACACTGCAGCTTCAAGGTTCGCTGAAAGGGTTACAAACCTGTCTATAAAAAGAAAATAAGTGAGTGGCTATTGTGCCTAGAGCCGATAAGCCCTTGAAAAATCGATTTGTTATGGCTTTTGTACAGGGTTACAGTAACCTAAATCCCATGTAACTGTTAGATGCTTCGTAATGACGTATTGGTCGAAACTTACGTACACCGTTATCAACCGTAATCGATATCGTATCTATGGAGGATAAAAGCAATATCTGGTAACATAATATCTAAAATAATGCTCGTTTCTTAACTCGTTTCGACTTACCTTCGATATCAAAAATTATGCGTGGCAAGTGAGATTTACACCAGACACCCAGGATGGCAATGTCAGTTTTCTCTGTGAATATTCCAAATTAATAACCTGATTACTAAGTGGTTTAACTAACTCTGGTCACAACGTTTGTAATTGAAAGTGCAAAAATCAAGTGTTTCAACACACGTTGTGGCTGCATGGGGCACATTTCAAAGGGCGTCGAAGTTTGCTTTTAATTCAATGATCGTAGCATTAGGAATAATTTATATCTGTGCAGAACGTTATACAACACTGCTTAAGACGCAGCGGTTCACATTTACTGTTTTAATGAAATAGAACATACTGGCGTTTTTATGCTGCTTGAAGCCAAGTTGATAACCTGGACACACAGGCTAGTGCTACTTTCGATAGCCACAAGGCGTCTTTAAGCGAGAAGGATCACCTTACCTAGAAGCAGGCCTTGACACTTCTCCAGTGATCGGGCAGTGACGATCATTGTCACCTCTGCAGAGAGCCCACCTACGTTGGCAATGCGTTAATAGCAATGCATTAACGAAAAAGACATCATCACGGTTATGGGACGCGCCCGTTCGGCTGACTATCAAGGATGGGATCAGTTCTTTTTTCGAGGCAGATAAAGTTTGTATGGCCAGCTTCCTGCGAAACATTCGATAAGCAAAAACATTTGATGATTCCATAAATTTCACCCGAAAAAGCTATGGCATTTCTACTCTTTGTAACTTGAGATTAATCACTGTTTCTCAGCGAAGAGAAAAAGACATTAACGGGGCCATGTTTCGATAGAAGTGGCATGACATGCTTAGGCCTCGTTCCTAACAGCAACGAACTCAGACGTTTGAACATTTGGCAGACATTGTACGGACGTTTAGACGTTTGGTGGTTTAATTATAGGTGAATTTAGTTTGTAAAGTAAGGAAATGCACATTAAAGATACTGAAAAAATAAATGGATGCCATGCTTTTATTCGGGAGCAGGATCAACACCAGTATTCACCTTACACTTTTATATACCTATGACGTGTCTATCAAATGACTCTCTGAAATTGAGAGGTAACGACAATTAATCTAATGCTTAGTAAAACAACTTTGGGGTAGCCTATGAAAGCTGAGTAGATCATCAATAACCGACGAGCTGAGTGACTGAGCATGTCAATTATACTGCAACAGAGACTTCGAGGTTAAAACACTAATTGTTTAGTTAATTTGCTATTTTGTATTAAAAGCAAGTGTAAAGATTTTATATATAGAAGCTTGAGATCCACGATTAAATATAGTTGTGCATAAGATCTGCACGTTAATATGCATCAATAATTTTGTACAGAATTGTCTGAAACAGCGGGGCGAAAGTTCGGTGGATACTTCGGATATGCCACTTTTAGATCCCTAAAAGCCTTTTGTCTTTCAAAGTGCAACACAGCGTTTTTGATGTTTTGCTACGTCACACTTGAGTGAAACAGTCTCTTTAGAGATACCTATGGCACAGACTATTATGCTACCATTACGTTGTCCATAAGATCCCTCTTTCTATATAAGAATTCCAGTGAAATTTTTAAACTAAATCAAGGCTATCACCCCTCTAAAGTAGCTGTATCATGATGGCGATACGACTCAACCTAGAGGGTTAAATTGTAGCTTGTCAAACGAATATATAATGTCTTCGCCTTTCGAAGCAACGTTTCACACTAAACGGTGTCGAGAGGTTTCATCAAGTAGATCTCTGATTCGATCTGAACGAACCCTTTTTCGCCATGCTTACTCAACACATAGAGGTTGTGAGTCCAGGTGCCGTGACGTCTATCGTAACGTGCTACCCTCTTACTAGTCATACATATGCCTGAAGTAATGCTAGCATTCCTGACAGAACATCAGCGTTCCTGATTCGATGGTTCCTGCCCCTTTACCTAACCTAGCAAGTTATCATCGTAATCACGAGAAAAGTTTGCAGGATTTGGTTCTGGCTCATCGCCACGGAACTCCAAACGAAAACTTGAAAAATAATAAAACATAACATTCAGAGTTGCTAGGTCAAGGTTTTCATTCTTGAGTGTGTAACAGTTGGCTCGTATGAGTTGTGGCGAAACTTCAGGTATGTATAATATTATGCACGCATAATACTACTAGTCATTTTTTAAATACGCTTATTATTAACTTTAATTTTTTGTGCATCATTGTTAACAGTGGACTACGTTACCATACAGAAAATATCGTAGGCTGAAGAATGACAGGATAATAACAAACGATGCAAATATTTAAATCAGAAGCGAATGCGTGAAAGGAAGTAGTGATGAGCGAGCACCACCATCAATGAGGCGATGATAACCGAGTGGCCGATGGGAGGAATTTTCGAGTAAATTTCCGGGATTTAAATACTTCTTTATTTCAAGAAAGGCTTGGCCACAATATTCCAGATCAATGCAGACGTAATTATTAAATTTATTCCGCTTAAGTAAAACTATATGGTGTTGCATCTATTGGTCACGATGCAGCATATACCGCATTAAGTTCATTTGGTTAGCGTTCTGAAAATACGAAAAGTGCTATTTATTCGTTCCGTGTAGCAACGGCTACAGCAAATCTGGTGAGCATACTGCGTAGATTATTTGTTCTGGTGTTAGAATATTTCCAACATCTGTTAAAGTTTGACATTCCATCGAGGATACTCTTAGCAGGCTCACTCCGTAGCCTGTATAGATAATATTGGCTTTCACATCTGAGAGCAGGAAACGGGCCTCGAGAGTCTGTATACAGTCTATGATCAATTGATTGATCAACTGAATCCTTCGAATTCAAAACATACAAAATAAAATAGAACACATATAGCACAGGAGGAAATGCTGCTGAAATTACTGATGATTCAGAAGGAACGGTTGCTCAGATAATTCGCAATCCACCTGACAGATCATGTGTTAATTTGTAAACGCCTAATTTTGGCTAAAAATATAACCTGTTAAAAGCTTTAAATAAATCAAAGTATATTTAACAGAAAAAAATTCTCTTTGTTGCTGTAAATACTTAATTTGGTATTTGTATTTTTGTTGCTAAGACTACGCAGGCGTTCGTTTAGTGCCTAAGATGATAAGAGTCAAAGCGTAAAACACCAACACATTTTTGAAAATAGCACACATGTGTTAAACCAGTGCCCTATAACTATCAACATTTGATTTAATCCCTTTTTTATGAATGGGGTAACTAAGTTCGTCAAAAATATTCCAGCACATCTCCATAGTTATATTATGTGGTGTGTACAGCTGTATATGTACTGTAACTGGACGAAATGAAGTGGATAATATTGAAACGTCCAAAAGGTATCTGAAATCGTTCTAGATATCGCATGTATGCAGACATATGCACACACTGCTTTCTGTTACCTGCGCTCAACGGGTATGACGGGTGTAGTAGCAAATAAAAATGAACAGGCATCGAATTACTGACATGGTACATTTATAGGCAACAAGATATCACTCTTGACGTTAAGTGAAACACGCTCGGCTTGTAACAACGAAAATAGAGGACTCTATTTAAAAAAAGGCTAACAAAAACCACTACAACAAAACGAACAAAAGAAAAGTCAGAAATAAAACATTTTAATATCTCCCCATGTAACGCGATAATAGTGGTGGAGACTAAAGAGAAAAAAACTGACCGGAAGGCTTAATGTCGGGTGAAACAGACGCGACCTTTGAACCTGGCTCTACAACGATCGTAAAGTCAATAGACGAATTGGATAAAACAACTAGGGAATACTCAGAAGCGTTTGAGGAGCGCCTCTACGAGTCCTATTACGAGTATGTAGCTTCATGTCTCCAACCATATTTCACTATATTTTATGCCTAAAGCAAAACTGGAAGTAGTACCGTCACAGTCAATCTGGAACTGGTGCGCATCACCAGCCAAAAGATAGAATTATTTCACAACATACGACGGATGTCGGTAGTGAATTACTCCTAATGCTCAAGCCTAGAAATAGCCCAGTATTTTTTGAATAAATATATAGGGGACAGACAACCCGCGTGTATTCAGGAAAAAACGATCAGTAGAGAAGTAATATCCATACCTATAAAACTATTCAGCGATAGGTCTGACCAAATATTTGAACCGGGTAAAGACTTTTAGTCACACAATTTTGGTAGGTGAGCCCAATTCGCGTACATTTGAAGGTTCGAGCTCAATGACTTGATTTACGTGCGCCTTCCGATCGGAAAAGACACGCAGCGCACGGTTCTGTTTCCCACCGTTGCACATCTTCATTTATGGGACTCGATTTACGAAGTAATGTGAAAAGCGGTACCGTAACCTTAAATTTTGTCTGATGATCTTAAGATATAAGTTACATTTAAAGAACGTTGCAGTTCCCAGCATAATATACGCGAACGCGGAGACAACAATATTCACGCAGAGAAGGAGGGCCATTAAGAAATAAAAGCGAGGCACTATCAGCTGAATGCTAATAATCACAGGATACCTTAACTTTTCAGATTTCCTGAGCGGTTAGCTCAGTGAAGCGAACAACAAAATTAACCGATAGCAAAACGATCGTATTGCTATGCATTGCAAGATATCTCCGAATGCACACAACTTGCTAAAAAATATATAAAACAGATAACGTCATTCACCTCCCTTTGTACTTTTACTAGCCAGCATAACAATCGACTTGCATCGTTCTTGCACGTCTTAATTTCTCGTACGCAGTTAACGCTAATTAGTTAACGTTAATGTGTTTATTTACTGAAACAATTTAAAAATAAATTTTAAATATCGTCTCCTATGTTGGGCACAAACGGGACGACTATGTTGTGCGAGACGCACATATGGCAGCTAAGTGGTATTGGTTAAACAACAAATTAGACTCAGTCAGGAAGAGCGTAATTGTTTCACTCGGAGAAGCAATAAAACCGAATAACAATTAAACTGAATCAACCAGTTTTTATCGGGATATCTACCGCTGTGTCGGCGTTACAGTCAGCACTTCTCCGCCGACATCAAGAAAATACTTGGCAACACAGAATGAGTGACGCGATATTTGGATGCTTTGCTGCCAACCGGTCCAACCTTTACATGAACCTAATCAAGACTTGACATCGTAAAATCTTTTACTGTTCTCAGGTTTGCTCATCTTGAATTGAGAACAAATAAGGACCCTTCGGGCACAGTACAATCCTGGGCTCAATTTATCAAATGTGTCGCGCGTAGAAGCATCCTGAGCTGCGACGTTATAAAATCAGTGGTTATTTCGGCTTCGACTACATAACAATTAACAACAAGTTAGGTAAGCATTATACGCACTGGTCAACGGGCGGTATTGCCTCATACAGAACCATCGACGCCTTTGAGCAACTCGCGTCTGTGGGAGACGATTTAGCCTTTACTTTATTTATTTCGCTCATTAAATGTCAACGCTGCGAACTCGAGCACGACGGTATACAGACCGCGACGACTTATCACCTCATTTTTGGCTTGGAAATCGGTCTCATATTGTGTCGTATTTTCGAACAAGATGACTGGCTTATGTGGTTTAAGCGAGCCATGAAGTTTTGCTGAACTTGGATGGAGTTTATACCTAAAGTGAGCCCTCGTGGAGAACCTAAAGAACATAATTTGTTATCGCCAGCGAATACCTAAGATACACGCAAGCAAAGGGCACAATACGTCTATTTTAATATACCCTATACGTTACGAAATTGCTTACCACTTGGGCCGAGAACGGTAACTAATTGGCTAAAGCGTATCCAGGCACTGGCGTGACTTATGGAAACCCACGGCGTGTACTCGCAAATTACATCCTGCATAACTGGGTTTTGAGACAATGGTGTCATGCCATAGGATGCCATGTCATGACCGATAGGATATATATATATATATATATATATATAAAGGGAGAGAGAGAGGCACATTGGACTTGATTTTAAGGAAAGCTTGAATAAAAAAGAGGCCTTTAGTTATCTATTTGTGGCTAAACCATCACTGCGCTTAGTTTCCCCAAAAAGTTTCTAGAAGGGCAAACTACAGTTTATTTTGCTAGATCTAATTTAGCCTTGATTTAGCCTCGCTAATTTAGCTTTCTAGTTCCTAGAAATAGCACGCCGGACCTGGAGAAAGTGCGAGTGTTGAGTAAGCCGGATTTTTCAAATTGTATGTAATGATCATAGCTTGCTACAAAGGCGTTGCTTAACCGAGTTTAAAATATTCTCTAAATTGCGGGAATCGAATCTTGCTGTCGAGAGGTTTGGCTAGAAGTTGTCTCGATTTGACGTAGATTGCTTACATCTGTTCTACAAAGCGCGCAGGGCGACAGCAGCAGTGCACTAACGGACCGGCGTTTGCACTGACATATCGTCATCTTTCGACCGACATGCGTTTGAGGGACATTGCCGGATAGTGATCGAAGCGTGACCGATATGTGGTTCACATTCACATATTCGCGGAAGCGCAATTAAGTCCAGCCGATTGCCTTGATTTAAATGTAGTAACGGAACTCACAGTATAGAAGGACCGAGACTCAGCTGGAAAATGTAATTACTTAAATAGAGGTGCTACCAGCCAATTGTCACTAAATGTCGACAACGATGAAACATGAACGTTAAACAATGAAGCCATTTATCTCACGACTACACAAAAATAATAAAAAAGAATTAGTTGCTCCAACAAATTTACTATATACATTATTCAGTAAAAGTAGGTTACATAGTCGACGAAAACAACCCGCGTCTTTAAACAGGCAGCCATCGGCAACGAAGATCATGAGGAATCCTTCAAAGCTCATAAAGATAAGAATCGTATATGTCTCTATCTGGAAGGAACACAAAAGTCAATGATTAGAACGATCCTATGGAGGCTGCCATATTGTCATATGTCAGCTTTGATTTCAGGTGGTACTTTTGTACGTCTTTCCGTGTCCTTTTCAAGGATTTGTGGCAAAATGTATTTATAAGTAAACAACTATAGCAGATACGGAATGCAACTGGCGTAGGAGCCCCGGTACAACTGTGGGCGCTGCCACGGATTCGCACTTATAAAATCATGGTTTTATGGAATGAGAAACGAAACGCTGATCCATCTTGCTTTGCAAGCGAGTTAGCGATGTTGGACTTTGGGACAGGAGCAGGTCTAACTATCACTTATCGATTAAGGTTCAATAAATAGTAGTTTTGTTAATCATTTGTGGAAATGAATGAAAGTTGTAAGGATTAATAAACAATACATCCATCCAAAGAGCGGAAGACTGTAGTAATGTGTGCAGTCTATGGTGCCTTAACATTACTAACAAGAGCGACCGGGTCCTGTGTATCAGAACCAGCGCAGTCGCCCGTGGTGGAACCAGAATGGGTAAGCGGCTAAATCAAATCTCAATACTTTGCATGTAAAAACTAGCAAACTTATGTGTTCATCGTGAATGTCAGATCTATTCCTCATTTACTGAAATAATACGTACACGTCGAAACCACGTTGTGAAGAAAGGCCATATTGTCAACAAAATCCGAATTATACCTCATTAATATGAATGGAGCCTGCAATATCCATAATGCGATAACGAACGTAACGCTTTTTTTATACGGATCAATGTACGGACATTTTCTGAAGTGTTAAGCATATCAAAGTTGAATTGACGTTTATTATTCCTCAGCGGAATGCATGCCTAACGGTATTCTTGGTTCGCGTAATGCGAAACTATGGTAATTACTGAACCATTGTAATTCATGTCATTATTCTCTCTTGGGTGCGGTATTGTTGTGCAGTTTAGAGCGATGTAAAAAAATAAATCCTCCATATCCGATAGTTACATTGCTTGAAGATACCTTTGCGCAAGCTGGACCCCTCAAAGGACGTATAGCGGCGACAAGCCTATATAATAGTTGTGATTCCGGGTAAACAAGTGGTAGCTTATGAAGACCATACGGATAAGCGGTGCGAACAGCAGTATATACAGAAGCATATGGATCTCGTGAGTGTACAGTATTTGCTTACTAGGATCTACTAAGCCGAAACGGTCAACCCACGCAGGCATAAACAGGCATGCTTTTTGATTTTGTGTAATACAGTGTTTTTACAATTTCAACGGGCTTTTCTCAACGTAAAAATAATTTAATCGACATTACACTGTGAAAAATGGGTGCCATATGATTCTGCAGATCTTTTATGCAGTGTTGTGCAGCAATTAACATCGGTCGAGTTCCCAACAAGGACTAGTGCTTTGTATATGTGTGTGGTTGCGACCACAACACAGAGATGAATAGAAACTGTCGCTTGATGTGGTTCGTACTCTTGTTAACAAAAAGCCCTTGCGGCATATGTGGTTAACTGCAGCAAACAAAACCCATAATTTTCTTTTTATATTTTGCCAAGCTAATGCCGTATTGTATATGTATTCCTTTGCTTTAATAAAGGTGCATGCATATAACTGGCTGAGTTTTGTTTTAATCAAAATTCATTTGATTCTCTGTCTCTCAAACGTCTAAGATAGGTCTAAGATCATCATAGGTCTAAGGTCATAGGTCTAAGATAACGCTCGTCAGGCCATCAAGCAATTAATACCAACTGTAGACGCTACAGATAATTTTGTTGATGCTGCCCCAATTCAGCTTCCATTGATAGTTGTAAAAAACTCCCGATTTTGACTTGAGATAGACTCTGAGCAAACGCGAGTAAACGCCAAAAACTCATTCATAGAAGTCGTAGGTGAGATAGGTTACAATGAACATCTCTATGGCGTTGCCACTCTCCTCGTAGATGTTCACGGAAATTCACGTTGAATTGAGCACGCAATACTTGGTATTCTTTGTTGCGTGAACGGATATAGAGATCCGATTGACACACGGAGAACCGACCATATCATGGTCATAACAACGCAACGTTTACAAATAGTAATGGTTGGATTATACAATTCATTATGAGAATTGTATGAACTACGCTCGATAATGCTAATTGTCTTCTATAACGTATTATATTTACCTTTACGAATATTAACTAAAAAGTCGACTTTTTCTCGTATACGAAATCTTGAACCAGTTAAAACGTTTACGGTTGTTTACGGTAACTAAGCTTTTTTTTTAATATGCTCTTATAACTAGACACAGTTAATGAATACGTAGGGGCTGCCTGCTTTATTGCCGACTGCAAAAAAATGCTCAAAGAAATTATTTCTTATCAAAGTGAACTTCTAAAGTTAAAGTATGTATAATATCTCGATCTTTCCCTCAGAACCTCAAAACTGAGGGGTCGTTTTTAAAAGTATTCCTTGATTCTCAACCCCTTCCCATACGTCACATACCCATCTGACTTTAAACTCTTGCATATTCTGATATTTTGCTTGACTCCGAGAAAAGGCTGTTACGCAGGATCAGTACGGAACGAGGTGCTAGGCGGGCTTACCGAGCTGAGCCTGACGGGGTCCTGCGAAGAGCAGGGTGATGCTTTGGTGATGATCCTCCACTAGAGAAATGCAGTAAGGCGTTCAAGCCTGAGGGAAGGGATATGGGTAGGAAGCTTCCAGGCGAGGCCTCGTAGGAAGGAGAAAGCGGAAGAACGAACAGGTATAAAATAACCTAGAGGATTAACAATAAGGACCCAGGGGATTAACAGTGGGGACCCAAAGGATTAACACGTGGAAACAGGAATACAAAAAAAAAGAGCGGGAATCGGCGATAGGCACAGGCGGAGCGAACGACCAGATTGTAATTGGCGAACAGGGATGTGAAGAACGGGAAGCCCAATGACAGAATCGCCGGTTGGAGATGAGCAGTTGGAAACCAGATTATCAGAGCTTTTTGCTAGATGGACTTTGACCGCGGAGCAGGGACAGGGGGGTGTATCGAGAAATCAAGGTAAAATAGGAGACAACGAATGAACCGAGAGAGAAAATGTCAGAACTGCACAAGTGGCCGAACTATATGTGGCACTGACAAGGTTAGGAAGACGGGGTAGCAAAGCCAAATGATGAAATTGTTTTGGGGGGGACACGCTTTCTGCTTGCTATGAAAGCGAACCTGAGAGCAAAGTTAGAGAGCTGGAAGAAACAATCGGTTAGACAAGGAACAAATTAGCTAAATGATTTAATGAACAAGGACAAAGCTGAGGCAGTTTTCAAGCACATCGGATTTTATATGTACTATACCACGACGCCATTATTGCGCGCAATAATAATAATGAATGTGGCTGAAGCAGAAACTATTCTTCCTGAAGATCCGTGTAAGAAATTCTCGTCCCTAGAGAATGTTGTAGGCAGAGAATGAAGGCTGCATTAAATCGACAGGAGGAGCGAACATGGGAGGATTAATATGGAGCGCTCAAAAGAAGGCACACGCAGCACCACCAGGATAAACGTAGGAGAAGGCAAAGCTTCAAAGAGCCAAGAGAAATTAGTTTAGATAGGATAAGCTTGAAAAGCGTCGGCTAAAATACAGAAGGGAATTCATCATATCAGAAGAGCACAGGGAGGGAATGTGAAAGGCGATCACTAAGGGCATCAGTAAGGAGGCGGATCTAGAAGTAAACTGCCAAAAGGTGATCTCGTCCAAGCACCATTGCTTTCTTGAGAGTGAAAAGGCGAAAGAAAATGCAATCCGGATATACTCTTTTTGTCTAGAGATGTATCGTTTAAAGCGATAAGGCGCTCTCCAGGGCGGAAGTTTGGTAATCACTGGTGGTGGCTCCCCAGGTAGTGGTGAAGCTCCTGGAATTTAGAATTATACACCTAAGAGCCCGTTGAGGTAGACTAAAGGTGTGCGTAGGAGTCCTCGCCTGCTTCAACTGCAGAGAAACGGGCCACAGGACGGCAAAGTACAAAACGTGCCCGTCCTATAGGCATTTTCCGCCAAAGCTCATAGAGAGCAAGGTTAAGCCAGGTAAAGAATAGAAAAAGGTTACAGAAATAAAGATCTCTGCAGGAAATAAGGAAAACGGGGGGCCTACCAAGCGGAAACCTAAGGCCGTGGGGATCACAGAACCAGAGCATGAACTGGAAACGGAATGGACCAGGCGGAGGAGGCTGTAAGCCAAATTAGGGGCCAACATTTGGTAATATATGACCATTGTGCTCCAGGCGAATCTTAACAGATGCAGAAGAACTCGCGACCTCCTAAGGAAAACCGTAGTCGTAGTCAGGAGGGGGATCGGCCAGACCCTGCTGTCTGAGCCAAATAAGAGTATAGCGAGGGATGAGAAAACGGGATGGGCAACAGACAGAGAGATAGACGGTGTGGTGGATGGGGCTGGCCCCAGGAAAAGCATTAGTCATAACGGAGGATTTTAAAACAGGTACATATTGTATGGGGAGAGAGTCTTTACTACTAGAATGGTTCGCGAAGCGGAACCTAATAATGGAGAAGTTCACACGTGCTCCCAGGAATCCTTCCTACCCTTACGATTGTCTTGGGGTCCGTTTACTTGACGATTGGGGGTGGAGGAAACGAGGAGGAAAAGAGCCTAAGCGATTATGCGTAATTTTGAGATGGGGAGAGGGCCTCAGCAATCATGTGGCCACCCATCGACAGGTGGCAGATTCACACAGTTATATATCCTCACGACCCGGATAAATATCTTGAAAAAACGATGAAGGTACCGGCGGAAG
>MNPL01031128.1:59641-76197 GCA_002081605.1 Tropilaelaps mercedesae | reverse complement strand
TATATATATATATATATATATATATATATAATGTATACATATATGCCTTCGTTCATACACCGTTTCACCCATTCGGTCATCGAGCTTGCTCTAAAAATATAGTTGTCTGTTTCAGCAACCATATCGAGCTGTATAAAAGGGAAGTTTACGAAGAAAGCGTGTAATGTGACATCTAAATATGGAACCTATTTGACCGTATTTTCCTTTAAATATTTAAGAAACACTGGTTTTGAGATTATCGATATTCAATTGTTGCACATACAAGGTCTATAGGCTTGTGTCGACGAATCGTTGTGAAATGCTACCCGCTGTTTGAGCTCGGAGAGAAATCATCTTGCTGTAATTCTCAGCGGAATATAAAAATCAGACGTTAGGCGATAAAACCAACCTTATTCGTTCTTACCGGCTACCGTGTTAATCATAAGGAAAAGCCTTGTTAGCGCGATTTGGCACGGGAAAGGCCTTTTGTGTACTATATTCCCGAAAAGGAGCGTAGAACATACACTGATCCACAGTCTAGTTAAGAAAGTCTCGTAAGTCTCGTAATGCTGTGTTTTAAGGGGCGGCACAAGGAAGCACACTGGTATTCGGTACACTTGATCCCACAGCGACTACACATACTTTTCCAGATTTGTGGAAGGTCTAAAGTAGATCTTACCTCGCTTATTATAGCCTTCGTGGTATAGAAGCTGATGTCATTTGGCGCGATTCGAGCTTCAATTAGCCAGCATCTCCTCGGGCGCCATTGGTGCTGTCAGTCCGGCGTCGTAGATCCTCTGCAAATAGCGAGCAGCCGAGATCCAAACGCCTCTGGGAATATAATCAAGCGTTCAGGGTAAATTAAATTAGAACGTGCGCTCATTGAGGATTTCATCTTGGAAGTCTGTTGCCGTTTGAGGTTGTATGTAAGCAGGAGTCTCTGTTGAGTGCAGCTTTTTGCTTAGATCAACTTTACTAACTTAAAAATCCCTTCGGTGTCTTTTTTAATGAGTCGGCCGCATGCTCATGTTATGCAGTTGAACAAAGGTCGTGAAACAAAAAGGCTTTCACTGGGCTACGACTAATGAGAAATGACGGAATAAGCTATTAAAAAAAATGTTTGCTGTCGTTCTACGACATTCGATTGATTCGCCTTAGGTATTGAAACAAGTGATAAACGTTCATTAGATACGTGACTCTATTTTCGCTTTGGATCGTGCTCTTTTGAGAACAACGGGAGTAGGTAGATTGCCTCTCTACGCGAACTAGCTGTAAAATAATGGCACATCAATTCTGTTGTGTTAACGAACATTTTGCAATTCTTCAATATCATCTCAGTGGAAACTTACAAAACGGGCGCGATCGTTGTACGTAAGTTTTTAATATATTAATGGTACAACTTTGTTCCTCTTTACTCAGCTGTCCAAAACTTCGTGATGAAAGAGCGTCTCTTTTGCGCGGTTGAATGCTAGGTTTATCCTCTATAAAGCCAGGATTGAGCTGGATTTGCAGGAAACGACAAAAAGCAATGTATTGCTATGGTGCTACATACAAAGCCTAAGAAAGAATAGCTTCCGTAACGAGTACTGCCCGATGAGGTTTCGTATACTGTACTTAGCTACCTGCAAGATATGCGAATAATGCAATTTTGTTTTAACTAGTAACAAAGAAGGTTTGCCATTCCATCGCATACGAGACGAAATACTCGTATAACTACAATATTGCGTGATAGTTGAAGGTCGGAAGAAATCTCTGAAGGCCATAGTGAGTCTCCTTCACAAAAAGGCAAAACTATCTAAGAGCCAAGTGCCCTAAACATTCGCTTTCGAGTTGAATTTATCCACAGCGGCAGCTAATCGCAATGTAATACCGCTTATTCCATAAAGCTGATCGTGTGTGACCAAAAATTCTACGCGATCATTGAACATTTTCACCAAGTTCCATAATCCTAATGAGCTATGAAAAGCAATGGTCAACGCTCAAAATTCTCGTCGGCCACCGTCAAGCTGTTGCCGAGTCAGCCTAGTCAATATTGGTGACAGAACACTGAAGTTAGCATCACCTTTGATCTGAGTAAACCATATATCCATTCAAGACGAACCGAAACGATCATCTCGAGTTCGTTATAATACGTTTCATACGCTGCGTGAAGAACACGTAGAGACGGGCATCACAAGACCATACCGCTCTAGATTGAAAGTCAGGTTCAATACTATAAGAGCGTAGTAAAATTCAAATTATTAGCCCTTTTCCATATTAGGCTTCCTCATAGGGTGTACTCGACTTATGAAGCGACCTGGATCGGCAGATTCTATCCGATATTTTGTGTGGCAAATTATCACAACCTAGACAATACGAGAAATATTTTAGGTATTTCCTCGATCGAATTTCAAGCCCCAAAAAACACTTCTGAACTGTCTAAAGCACCGAGCAGCACAAACGCGTTATAGCAGGACAAGAAAAGCTCATTCTGCAAGCTTACAGAAATACAAACAGGCAAGCTGGAAGCATCAGAGAAATTTGCTCCAATGTCTGTCTCCCAGTTCAAGTAAGCGTCCAAGCAAATATACAGGATTTATAGAGCCAGGGACTCACTAATTACGGAGGTAAAAACTATTCGTACTCTATTATCGTGGTTGGTGTTTAAGTTCAATGAGCTCATTCAGCTAGAAGTGCCTTGGAGCTCCTATTCTTCTTCGATCGCAAAGTTAAGCGCGCAAGGTTTCATATGTGAAGCTGCGGCAACTGACCGCAGGGTCCTCGTCCGATAGGGAGATTATGAGCCTTTTTCTGGCCTGGAGCGGACATTGGCATCTGCATACCTCCTTCCACTTCAGCTGCCAGTGCCCTGCCGGATGTCCTGATGTCGCCTAGCTTTGGTTAGTGGATGCTCCGGCAATCATGCCTTATTGGCTCAGCAGGTGATGCTTTGGGGTTTGCAGAATCCCGGTCATATACAATTTTCCACTACTGAACAAGTTTCCAGACCAGCTGCTTAACCTTGCCCCTGACGGTATTGCCCCCATGTCTGCCCGAATGTACATTGACTTGTCACTAACCATGAGTTGTGATTCGAGGTACAGCAGTCGTATCGAACAGAGTACCAGACTCTAGTCAGGCGATTGCAGATGCACTTAGAAACGATTCGCTGCCACCTTCCGCTGATACAAAAGACCATATATTATCGATAGATATTGTTTTACTCGTCTGGTTCTCTCCCTAACAAAAGAAGGACAGGGCTGTAAGGGAAAGTAGCGTGCACTTGACACTGCGTCGAATATTACAGCAGTAAAGCATTGTATTTTGTATACATATTACATTATTAATGTGTATGTTATCAATAAATAGGTGCCCGCTAGCGTAAAGTCGTTATATGCTTAAAATGAGCTGTTTTCCTGATATGTTTTTTATGGCCCATATAAATGCTTTTGCTAGCCCAACAGGCATTGACGTATGAAATAAAAAAGGTAGGTGCGCTGGCGCTTAATGCTTACGCTTAATCTCATGAGTGTTAAAGAATATTCGAAATCATTGTGTGCACAAAGACGCAGAAGGTTCTTCCTATCTGAATTATCCTCCACCTTATGCTTGATGACTATCAGGTCACCTGGAATCCACTATAAACTGTAGTTTAATCTTGGATTGTGTCTAAACCTGGTGCTGCTTACCTGCTGGGGATCGAGTTCCACACCACTGTAATATGATCATTTGCACTGCGTTGATTGAGGTCTTCACCATACTTAGACTGTAATGCTACTATGCACCATACTACTAAACTGTAATGGGCAAGTGGCACCAGTTGTTTATCTTTTCAATATCGGCGGTCGGTAATAATTATAGTCTCGTTTAGACGAGTTCTTTTCAAATTCTGCCTACTGCTCCAAGCAGGTGCGCCAACAAATTTTAGAGATATTGGGCGCCACACGATTACTGCAACAGTAAGAAAGACGTTGTTTGTGTAATCAGTCGTTTGTTTTTTTCATGTGCCAATTTTTCTTATTTTCTGCTTTGTTTTTCCAAAGAATCGCATATGTTGGCCCTTTTATCTATAGACGAGATTAAGAAAACGTTACCAGTGAGCTGATTTACGAGAGATGGCAGCCAGACGGCAATGGGCGAAGTTAATATCTGACGGATATAACCCAGGGGCTAATTTACGTTTAGACATTAGTGAACATTAATATGGTTTCCTCTATTAAGCATGTAAACTTCAGATCAGTATATCTTTACGTACCACCTATCGGCGCGAGCTTTAAATGTTAGCTTTGTTTTGATTAGCGCGCAGTCTAATGACTAGATAAATGTTATTATTTATTAAATTTCCCGCCTCGTAGAGATCGATGGTGAGATCTCAATCCGGTTAAGGAATTAACCCGGAAGCATTTATACGAAAGTAAATGAATTCTTGAAGGCTAAATGGAACAGATCATGCACACATAATAAATTTTGAAACAGCGACTACGAAGATACTGCAGTTTGACAAAGTGGTTCATAGTAGCTCAGTGCTTAGTGCCCCAAAAATGTGTTCAAGATAGCACTTCTATGTTTTCTGCTAGCTGCATACAGCAAAGTCCTACTTGAGTGGACACTCAAGATTGAGTTCCTTGTTAACAGTACAATACTAAATGCTTTTTGAATGTGTAATCGCCCTGGCATTGACAAGACTAACCCGATACCTACAAATCTTTATTTTGCTTAGGAACTGAATAATATTGAAAGATGGTCTAGCTTTAGTTGCATTATTTTTACTTTGCAAGTGGAAGTATGTCGCTTCCGTTTTTTGACGTTCCTGTTTTTTGGCTGAAGGTCAAACTTCCTTGAACATAATGACTACCAGCATCTGTTCAACGCGAAAAAATCCGGAGGGCGCTAAGACGTGTTTTATGCTTGTGACTGTATCTATACCTGCCCTTTAAAGAGACAGATTATAGACCAACAAGAACGACTGAGTTAAATTCGCGAAAGGAACCAATTGTGGAAACTTCACGTGTGTGTGACCCGTACCAGCATAGCAATGCGGAGGAGAGTGATGTCTTCGCCTTCTTCACGCCTTTGAAAGCGTGTACTTGTTAGTATGATGACAGCCAAGGCGTAATTTAAATGTAATATAAAACCCTATCATTTGCTGGAAGCAGAATAACTGAAAATCGCATTTGGCATGTAATACTTTTTTAAATGCATTGTTGCAATCATGCGATATATATACTCACTCAATCTCATTGAAAATTCACCTGATACATTTAGCCTCATGGGTGATTCAACTTCGATGGAGGTTTGACTAAATTCGTAGTTACAAATTGATATGGGCAGACTTACTTTGAAACAATTATTGTAGGATATTCAATAAGACTATTGTTAGGATGCGAATATATGTGACGGCTTGTGTAGAATAAAGAGCTGGAAAAACTTTCTGACGTAGTGTAGCGCTTTCAGTCACAATGAAGGCTGTTGCTACAGGGTCATATTTAACATCTAAGTATAGCATCCATAGATTTTGCATTTGTTAATATATATATATATAAAATCCTTTCTAAGTAAGGACATTCCAATACTTATTTCTGTTCGTTTTTTCTTAATATAGGAGAGAACCATGAACACAGTCGCTATTTGAACATTTAATAAAAGCTGTTGAAATGGTAAGCGTGAATCAAACTGATCTCCATTCCAATGAGGAGGAAGCAAACGATGTGGGTTCTCACCTCGGCATTTCTTATCTTTACAATGCAGTTTGGTAAGTTAAAGAGACTTTGTCTATCATGTCGGTCGATGCCCTGTTACCGTCATTATTTACGTGATAATGACCGGAGACTTTTTCAATGATACGTACCCAATGACTGAGAATAAGATTAAGAAGTATTCTGGTTCTCCTGGCATTCACATATATAAACCGATTGTACAAATATACGAAATTCCTGTCATTCTATTAAATGTAATGACTTATTGTTGAGTATTTGGAATTTTGCAAAGGTATATGATATGAGAAAACATACGTGTTATCAGCAGTTCACACATCAGATTGATATTTAATACCCTTTCTACTATCTATTTTAAAGAATCAGAGTTGTCAGGATAATCAGTGTAATCTTAGTGTCCATATTTTTCTGGGGCTTATTTGCAGGTTATGGTGTGCTGGAGTCGGGCGTTGTGTCTCGTAAGAATAAAGCTTATATCATGGTAAAAAATGCTGCAGCCGTCCTCATAGGCGGGTTCATCTTTTGGCTTTTTGGATTCGGTCTATCTTTCGAATACATGACGAGTCTGTATTTTTTTTTAAGTGTACGAATAAAGTTATCACTAACGAGGCTGCGTATTTTGTAAATTGTCTTGTTTCTTAATAGCTAACAGCCAGCATAATCTTTTGCAGTTTTGGAAATTTCTTCAAAAATGCAGATGAGGACTCAATGGGTGTTGTTCACTCGAGATTCGTTTTTCACGTGTGGTATTCATCAGTTTCCTTCCTCGAATTCCCTGTAAAAAACCCATTTTTAGCTGGAGATCCTGGAATATATATAATTACTTGAACAGAATGGAAAACGCGTCATGAATCTATCAATAAATACGATCGAATTATCTTGGAAAGTACTGAGCCATCAAACAATGATGACTTTCTTTAAGAGGTAAAAAAAAGATTACGTCAATGCCGTATAGGTTGCCTGGAAAGATAAAAGATTCAGTCCGTAATCGCAGACATATTCTAACCCTGAGTAAAATAATTGTTTCAGATTAACTCGTCAAGGGATTTGTTAGTATTAATAATTAATATAGTTGGTACGTTACGTATCTTCCGTTCGTAGTTGGCGTATTGTACAACTTCAACAACACTGATTTCCGGCGCAATGGCCGAACGCTGCAAATTTGTCTCGTATCTCATCTTCATACCGGTTGCAACGGCGATATACTGCGTTCCCGCTGCCTGGCTTTGGAATCCAGAAGGATGGCTCACCAAGATGGGAGCTGTTGATATTGGTGGCTCAAGTGTGGTTGAATTTAGCATTAGCTTTAGGTAAGCCTGTCATGGAAAAAAGCAGAACTGTCAAATCAAAGCACCGACGATATCTTTCTAAACAAAATGTACAGCGTTTGTGTCGGCCAAATTGAGTACAAAAGTGCCATGAATCGTCCTTCATTATTTATATAGACCTGGAAAAGGTCAATAATCAAATCGTATATCAAAAAATAAAACCTTGGGAAGAGGTCGTATAGAATGGACACCCACCGTTGGCCTCAAAAAGAACCAAGGTATTATACTGTTTTTCTCGTTTTGAGGTTTACTCAACAATAGTTTGCTGTCTTTCTGAATAGGGTAGTATTCGAAAGGGATAACCCAATCGGCACACATAAAACGCGTGGTCGAGAAAGGGTCTTCCCGAACTTTGCCCAGATTATGCCAAGAGTTGATGGAGCAACACAAGGTAAGCGGTGGTTATTGCCAACCGTTGCCGAATCTGCAATCCTCTACGCGTCCTCTGTCTGGACAGATATAGTATAACAATAAGATAGAATAGTGGTATACCCGAAACAACCCAAAAAACGCTGGCAATCAAAAGGCAACCAAGCGTAACGGTCATGATTAAAACCTTTTAATCTTCGTCGAAGGACGTACTAGGGGGGAAGCTGAATGAAAGATACGAAGATGATGATCTGCCCCGGTCATACCGCGAAACGTCATCATAGAAACATGGCAAGACTAATGTGCACATGTCGTACGCAAGAAGTCTGCTTTTGGAGAAGTGCAGCGGTCGTTCAATGCTGTATAATTTCAAAACCGTCGACGAGTCACTTCCATATAATACTGATCTGATACACTAAAAAGACATTCAACATTTAAGCAAAATGGATTAAGTTCGATCTAAATTTGAGTGGGAAGTCCAGATGACGAAACGAGCCAGAACGTGGGCTTCAGAAATGGATTTTTAGCAAACGAGGGCGTTTCTCTAAAATCAAGTTTTACGATCCCAACGATCATGATAATAGATCCATGTTGCAATGAGAATATAAACAAGTCATTTCAAAAAGCAAAATATATGCGACTAAGGGAACGCTTCCAAAAGCAGAATCCTATTAGAATACACGTTCTTTTTTTATTTCGATTTTTTCATAGAAATCAGATAGAGACTTGCTCTTTTTGTGACATTTACTATGTAGATCGCAACCATCAAGCCGTTGGAACGCAGGGTATTCAGCGTGCATATGTTATGCAACAAAACGTGTATGCAACAAGCGGCATAGGAAGCAGATAGAAGACATTTCCGCGATGTTTTGTGATGTGCAATCTCTACCCTTAGAGCCAGCTACTTCCCTGCCCCGGTCATTACCGCTATACTTTATAACAACTGCCATGAATATTTTCAAGTTAATTTCAAAGTAGTCTTGTGCGGCAAAGTGTACATTTGGCTTTTTTTTTATATGATGGGCAGTTTGTTCGAATTGCTACTTGAAAACCAAGCTTTGTAGGCCTACATAGCGTATGTTCGATATATGAGATCACTTTGTACAATGCGTTCAAGCGTTGGCAAAACTCCATTCCGCTTAAAACTTTAAAAAAAAAGCTTATCATGCTTCATATATCTTTTTGAAACCCTTAACGTTACGAATAATCCTTTACAAGTTCCAATTGTATATCGCATCAACTGATGGTTGGATTTGCTAGCAATGAGAAGCAAGTCGTCTTGGAGTTTCGGTAATGTCCTTTTAAAATGTCTGGGAAATTACTATTTTTCGTGAGCCAAAAAGAGATGTAAGATGAGACAGCATAAGGAAGGAAAGAAACTATGCGTGAAAAAGGTAAAATGGAAATACACGATCTAGGTAGCCGACTGGACTCTTTTTTGCATTTAGGACATTTGCTACGGTCAGCAAACACTCGTAGCCGTTCATTGCTATCTAATGAGTCGATCCATGGAAGCGTCTAGAAAGATATAACGATTTAAGGCGCTGGCCAAATTTTAACTCGGGCCCAAGGTTGCTAAACCTTTATAGATTTATTTATGTAGATCAAATATTTCTAGAAGACCAGACTTTCTGAATATCAAACGAGTATATAAACGAGAATGATCATTATATTCGCACTTATTTACCATGGCTACCTTCCATCGGAAACTTTGTAATAATTCTTCGAAGTCGGGGATTATTTTCAAGCCGAAGTAATGATTGTGCTTCTGGTCATGTAATACAGTAAACGGCATGAAGACGTATTTATAGTGTTCGCAAATCATATAAAATGTGGCTTACATCGACGCGCAAGGCGATTGTAGATGCGCACGCTAGTTCTCTCTGCGTCGTGCCACTGCACCGAAGGGGTTTATAGCAGCGTTTGTGCCTTTTTCAAAAAAGTGGAAATCAATGTCGGAGCAGAAGAGGTGAGGGAACTATTGACACGCTGCAGTAAAGTGTTTGTCCTTTTTGTCGATAGTCTAGGTTCAGAACTACGTACCCGCATTAGGAAGTACGTATCTACCACGTCCATACGCACGTCGCTTGCTATTCATCGCTAATCATAAACGAAAATGTTGCTTTTAACTAGTTTAGCAAAGTAGTTCCAACACAGCACAGACCTATCGTCATGATAGGTTTGTGCTGTAACATGTCAGGTGATATGTAAACGCTTCAATTCAAAGTAGTGCATCATAAAGAGCAAATGATTTTAGCCTACACAGCTGTTAGCGTTAGTCAAAAGCGCCAGTCAAGCGGGCGTATTCGTTTGATAGGGCACCCGCTGTACACGTTTAGAATCATTGGATGAATTGTAAATCAAAGCATAGGATCGTCTAATACGATTAAATGTATATACAGCTGCGGGTCCAGTCACTGCGTTTTATCTGCACGGAATGCCCTTAGGAAAGGACGACGTTGTCGCTTGGCGTAATTAAACTACGCGGACGAGCGGTGGACATAACGAGAGCATATCCTTGATCGACTATGCCCACGGCCTTGAGCAAGTTGCTACTGATACTCAAATAATGTTGAGTGATAAAATAACCGAGTTTACTGCAAAGCTCACCACCTCGTCTGCATAGCCATGCACTCGTGCGAATAGTCGAAGGCATAGGTAATATGTGTATATTAGGTGTGGGAAAGAGAAATCTTCAAGTAGAGTTTATCTTTATCGTTTTACGCACGGGCTGGTACTTATTAGTCATTTTCTTCCAAATATATGTGGTAATATTTTTCGGGCAGGGGCACAACTATAACGATATTGCTGCTGGTCAAACATAACTGCACGTCGTGTTGAAATGAATGATTTAACAATTTACAAGAAATATTTGTGCTTCGACTGGAGTTTGAACTCTGAATGTTGCAGTTGATAGGTCAGTATCCTATATGCCGTGTAACAGCAACAGTCGAATAATCGAGCACCGTAACTGAAACAGCAGCCGGTCTTATTTTCTGGTAAAACTGGATAATTTTACAAGCTCGTAATGCCAGAGCATTGACTTTTTTGTTCATTGAGTCTTACTTTTCTTTGTCGCATATCTATCATTCACTTATGGCTATATCAAGCAATGGCAACAGCCCTGATCAGACTTTCAATTAAAAAAGAATGCACTTCTTTCCTTGATTATATTACATTGCAGGTGTCGTACACCTGGTCGGCGCTAATACCGGCCTGATAGCGTCAATATTATTAGGGCCACGTCTCGGCCGCTTCGACGTCGGTTTCGCCGAGGTTCCGCTCGGCAATCCCACAAACGTTCTGCTAGGAATGTTTATGCTTTGGTGGGGGTGGCTGGGATTTAGTGCCAGTTCTACAGGAGGACTCGTCCACGACAAGTGGAAGTACTCTGCCAGGTAAATACAATCACATGCACTTGAGATGCTGTTCCAGCCATGGAGAGAAACGACTTGCGCTGCCGAATTATACGGATCACCTGTTCGCCCACGGCTTAAGGGTTTCCTGGAGCCCTAACCATACAATTTCCAAATAGCATACATCCTTGAGCCCTGGAACATCTTAAATACAGCAAAGAATTCTAAGGGTTCCACTTTTTTACTGTCAACGTAGTATGCGCCTAGGTGTAACCGGGGTTCTGGTCGTTATACAACCTGGACCGCATTTTACTTGAGCGCAACTTTAATTGGTGATCGACACAAGGCTTGTTGTAGGATATATTGGCGCAGAAAGATTTCGCCTTTACTAAATTTATTCAAGATTCATTCGAATACTCATTTTTGTTTGTATTAGGTGAATACTTGTGCCTTACCTAAAGTCTGCAAAGTATTTTTACTGATTTGATTAAGATTAACTTCAAAACCTTTTCATAATTTCATAAAACATTTCTAGTGACAACGGAGAATTTTGATGGCATACAAGCTCAGAAGAAATAGTTTTTGTCCTAATGGTAATCTTTTCTGTCAAACCCCACGGGTAAGGTTTCATTTTCTTTTAACTGGAATTACCTGAGGACAACGTTAAGTAGTAAATTGACGAAAAATCTTATTGTGAAATAGCTTGTTCACATGAACCGCTTTGAACAATCTGCTCCGCGCCCTCATTGTATTATAGTAGAAACAAATATACTTCTGGAATCGTCAGTTAATAATTTTATTTGGCTTTCAATTTAACTGAAGTGTTACAATTATTTCGATATCTGCACTGCATAGATCAGTGGAACTATCAGCTAATGGTAAATTAGCTAGAATTTGTAAGGTATGCAAAATTTCTGTCAATTAATCTCCTTCTTTCTCAACAAACAAAATAAAGACACACACTACTTTGCGTAGGCCTATTGGAACCATTCAGCAATAGAGCTTTACACATTGCTGAAAACCTTATCCATGTTAAGCTAAGATCTGCTCTTTGCAGCAAGTGCGCCAAGGAAATATATAAATAAACGAACGATTGGTGGACCATCACAGCGCGTTACTATGGCAATGGCCATCTTTACAATCAACTGGTCAGCCGTCGTCACGGCATCGCGTCAATATCCTACGATAGACCGGCTTCTCGTAGCAATACGCGGTGCAGCTTGAAGACTCATGAATGTAAATATTCAGAGGTTGGCCAAAACATCACTGGATTGAATTTTGGCCGCTGATATTGACCTCAGTTAGTAAATTCCAGAAAACCATTCAGTCTTACCCACTTCGTCAACACATCTATACCACCTTCGTACGACGATAGGCAGAATTGACGATTTGTATAGCTGATTTTACAATTTTTGAGTATCATTACTTTTTAGAAAATGTCCAGATACTCGATTGGACTGAATTTCGTAGATTCATAGCGTACCGTGGGGTTGTTAGTGAGAATGTTTGCTTTGTGCGTCTGTTGCATGGATAATCGTAGACTAGCTCCGATTATTTCGTACCACCATTATCAGCAGCGGTAGGTTTCCTCGCTCAGCCTTTTGCTGAAAAGTTTTCCAAATCAGCTGACTAAGACCCCATTAGTGCACATACTAAACAGCTGTGCATTCAGTAGGTTGAGCAGTAGGTTGAGTTGCAATACATCTGAGTTGATTAAAGCTTGATTGGCAAATAGCTGGTTTGAATTAAGGAGCTCATGTCTTGAGCAAACTCTTGTTGCTGTAGTTGTTGCTGCCAACGTTGTTGTTAATGATGCAATTCAAATTCCATGGACGAATGGTAAAGCGCAATCACTGGGAATGGGACGTTCTCTGTGTGGGCAGCACTAGTGGCGCACACAATGGAAATGAGATATACGTACGAATGCATCACTTGTTAGAAACAACGGCAGCTAAGTAATGGGAGAAACATCTAGTAGGCGGTGTATTCAAGTAGTTTATAAATGAAAAAATTCGAAATACCAATGCACTGATGAGTTGCTCTTCGTTAGTTCGTGTGTCGATATTCACAGTGCCGTTAACGAAAACTAAAGAGCTCATAGTCATAGTAGGATGAATGAACTGAAGATAAAGCAAGCACAATGAATAGGGAAAAACGGGTAACGTATTTTGAAAATAGCAGGGAGCGAGTATTAAGCTTTGCTTAATTGAGCGTTCGAGTTTACACGGTAGCCTAGTGCACTCGTCCGCCTTGCAATTAAAGGAGACTCGGAGATGCACTGGTGTCATACCAGCATTATACATTTATATATACGGGGTTCGTCTTATGAGCAACGCGAAAGCGATTCCGTGGACTCCTAAGTGTTGACTAGTGGCCAGCTTTGGGCAAATAGCAACAGTGAAGACTCTTTTAGGGTGAACAAAAACGTGGATGTGACGAAACTCTAAAATGTTACTTGACACCGTGACCAATAAAAGCGTCTGCTAAAAGCAGTAATCCTCTACGACGAATAAACCCGATTAGAATTTAATTCCAATGGCAACTGGTGGCTCCACTATATTTTACAGGGCTTCTGTGACCACAATTCTCTGGCTTCGATGAGTGGTGGCCTCGTTGGGATTTTGGTTGGAACTTTTGTTTCAACTGTCAATACCGAATGTTTCAATATCGAATAGCAGTGAACTTTTGTTTGTATTATCAAAGGCCACAAACGTATAAATCCATTCAGCACGGACTATATCGCATGGGCTGTATTGTACCTTTTATTTTAAACGAGTTCATAGCTGTTAGCCCTTCGTTATCAATCGAGACCTCGTATTCGGTGTATTTATGGCTCTGTTCAACCAGACATCTTGTAGACAACTCCGATGGTTGCCCACATTGCAACAGGCATGATTTTATCTTGTGAACTATCAAAATATTGGTTTTGAAGGTACTGGTCATATCATGTAGCTGTTGTGGGACCCAAATGGGACAAACCACGCATAAATCAATCACTTAATTTAAATCATTAGCAACAGGCTAGCTTTATAGAGGTGATTTGGCAGTTCTCATGAGGAATGAGTATCACAGTACTAGTGGAAACACGCGTTTTTTATAGTTATACGCTTATTTTGCTTGTCTGTACAGTTTCGTGCTGAAAAAGGGCTTACACGACGTTTCGTGGCTGCTCAATTCGGTAATGGGTTCCCTCGTGGCGATATCTGGAGGCGCTCCTATAGTTCATCCGTGGCAGGCGCTTGTTATTGGCGCTGTGGTTTCGGGACTCGTGCTTATTTTTATTCCTGTGATCCGTTGGCTGAAGATAGGTGGGTGTTCTTTACATTCACTTCGATTAGCCTACAGTCACTAAAAATGTTAAAAGAGGCAGGCGTATAAGCTCGTGAAAGACTTACCGACACATGATATCGCTGCAACATGCGCAAACCTGATGAATCAAGCCTTTGTTTCAAGAATAACCACGTATATATGTGCATATTTTTTGTAGATAATATTATATATTTATGTGTCTTTTTTATTAGCAGTTCGAAGGAATGCGACTTGCGGAGGATAATAGATCATCTTTTTTAGTAGACAGATCGGGTAGGTGAAGAAAATAGTGTCGTTACTCTTTATTCAGGCGCAGTGGATTGCTCTTATTTGGCGCTCAGTTTGCTATACAAAAGAAAATATCCCAAAGTCTCTCTTGAGCGCAAATTTAAATGCCTAATAAAATAACTTTTACAATGAGCATAATAACCATTGCTTCGTACTAATAGCCACTATATAGCATTAGCTTCTGCAGCTTTAGCATTGGTAGTTTGGACTTCTCGGGCCTTTTTGCTAATCTTACTTTTTTATTTTAGATGATCCAACGGAAAATTTTGTGACCCATGGAATATGTGGGATTTGGGGACTCATCACCATCGGCCTCTTACCCGATGCTGACAGCCTTATGAACTACACCAGAGGTTGGGCCTAGCGTGATTATGTTCAGGTTTTAAAATATTGCCTAACAAGCGAGAACGAAGGTTTCAAAAGGTGTAAGTAATGTTAAAGTCACCTCACGGTAAGCTCAATCTAAGAACTCTAGCATTTTTTACCAGTGAAGTTGGTAAGATTGAATTCGTAAACCTTAAAAAAATAAAAGTTACGTTTGCAAGGAAACGTCGTCTGAGAGAAAACGAAAATTTAGACAGCTTACACTGCACCTATTTTATAGCCTCATATGAGAATATGATAACCTTAGTGTTTTAACAAATGTACGCGTGCGTTCGGCCTTACCAACCGTCGTAGTTTTACACGAAGGTTTACAATACAATACTGAGTGAGGCTTAAGCTACATTGCAATTATTATAGGTCGTGCTGGGGCTATCGTGTCGGGCGATTGGACTTTAGTGAAAAACCAGTTGATTGCGGCATGTTGTATTATGGCGTGGTGCTGTGGTACTTCGTTCATAAGTCTCATAGTAAGTTCGTGAATTAGCATCTTGCAAAAAATAAACGCGCCGCAAATATCAAAGCATAGTTGAGTACGTAGTCTTATCGGAAGGAGCGGAATAATTATCTGTTGCAGGAGAACGATCACCTTTCCCTGCTGGTACGACAATGAGGAAATGATTTATAGTTTAGCGTCGTGATCGAGCTATCTCGTTTGCCCGCTATGACAAAGCCGCAATCTATAGTGTTGTCAAAAAAATTGTGCCAAACAGGTCAAGGCGTATATCGAGGGGTAAGTCTCGATTCACTCTCAGGTAGGTAGGTTCGTCTCCGGCTTTTCATAAGGCACGCATAATAATAATGATAATTATTATTACAATTATAATCTTAACTTTTATGAATGCAATACACCTCAAAATACGAAGCGTGCTATAAAGGCAGTCTATCAGTACTCCCAAATTAACGTATAACACAGAAACATTAAAATCATACTATTCTGTAGGTATTGCTACGTACAGATAAGATTGCTGTTGGTCTGTTGAGTCGACAATGCTTGCCTAGGTTTTGCTCATGTGTCTAACCTTCTTAGGTGATTAAGTGTGTCGTGGGCTTGCGTGTATCGCCTGCAGAGGAAATTCTTGGCCCAAATCTCGTAGACCACGACCTTGAACATGATTATAACGGTGAACTTATGAGAGCTTTCCGAACGTATTACTACAAAACCGTGAATGACCGGCTCGAACAGTCAGAGGGCGTGCAAGTCAAATTGAGAAAGCCGCCATGCAATCGCACGACGGTCGAACTATTTTGAGATTTGAATTAGCCATAGAACTATGTAAGCAACTGGCATGTTATGCGATGGAAGTGTAGTTCACAAATCTACTATCGTATGCCACTGCATCTAGCAATATATTTGTCAAGTCTGCATAGACGTATTATTGTACTCACTATGACAGAGGTCGCTTCAAATGCATATTATGATATGATCCAGCTCACTCCGACTAGACTTTTATTTGGCGGAGTGAGCCAAGCGTAAAAATATAAAACTATATGCCAACCATTGCAATCGTGTCATGGTTAATTGTGCATAAAAATGTAAACTGGTTGGTGCGGGCTGGTGACCAGGGCAAGTATATATGACCGTATATTATAATAAAAGCATTTTTTTCATACAGACATAACGAAACTATTTAGTAGTTCGACACGCATGGTCTAGGCAGTTCATAAAGAAGTTGCAGATCTCTTTTCGAATAAGAAATGTAATCGCAAGCTGATTTTGACCGAAATCATATGTTCTTCATAGTGTTAAATACAATTGGTAATTTCGGCTTTATTTCTAAAACGTGAGCCGTCATCAGATTGTAACTTGCGATACAATGGCGGGTTATTGACCACCTGGTGGGGGTTAATGC
>MNPL01031128.1:13461-34023 GCA_002081605.1 Tropilaelaps mercedesae | reverse complement strand
TATATATATATATATATATATATTCATTTTCAACTGTAATTTATGCTATGACGTCAGCTCTCGGTGCAAGGTGTCCGAGTAAAATACTTTTTGTACGTGTCGGAATCCATCAAAGGGTCATATTACATCAGTGCGAAGCAATCAAGTGTGACTTAAACTTGTTTTCAGTGCGCCAGGCTATGTGGGCGACAGGAACACTCCACGATTAGCCTAATCGGTATAGCTGCAGTTCTACCGCTTCTACGGCGATACCGTTAAGAGTACACTCGGTTCACATGAAACTTCCAATAGGGAAAAAAGAGGGCTTCTCGCCAAGGGAGAGATGACTAAAATCTAGCCGTAGAATGCAAAGGGGGCCTTCTATTCGAAAGAAAATTTGAGTTCTCTCTCACCATCCTTGTCGCCTCGCTCCGTGAATGCTTGATAAAGGGAACTTTGTCCATAACCGAACTGCTTAGGATCGATTTCGTTCCTGAATATATGCGGAGCAGCTTTGGAAAACTCCTAAGGACGCCGATGAAGCTGTTGGAATCTGCTAGTCCTAGAATACGCGCTTGCGAGTGATCGACTGCAACAATTCACCCAAAGCGGTCCAGCAGCTTCTGTTCCTAAGCACTGTATAACTAAGCGACGAAATAGCACGGGCAGAGTTCCATCTAGCAAAAAGTGGCCAAAGGATGCATGGCACATTGTTTTGATACTAACTTCGAGGCGTGGTATTACTTCACGACGAAAAGTGGTTTGTGCTGCAGTGTGAACCCGGACCATTTCTTGCTTGCAGAACTTAGGCTTGATAGATCACTTCCCAGCAGAAAGAAAATAACGTTACAAGGCTCGGAGCGACCGCGTATCGTCAACAAGCGTATTACAGTTGGCTCGACTTAAAATCTATTCCGCGTACAGTGCGTGTACTACATGTCTACAGGCCGAGCGTATTATGTTGCTAGGCACAAATTGCTCCCGCAAAAATTGGCAGTAAATCTAAGAGCAACAACAATTTGAGCAATACGGCCACGACATTGCATAAAAAAACCGGCAATTGATTTAAACACGCATGAAAGTTGAAACGCTAGGAATATCTATACCGTAATTGACGCGCTTGATTAGTAAACATAGTTAGGATAAAGAAAACAGTAGGCTTTTTTGAGTAGCAGGATTAATATTTGCTACTTTCTTTGACAATGTAACTGATTGAACTTTAGATTAGTCAGCATTGTTTCGTCATATATGCTTCCATACGACGGTAAACGTACATGCAAATACACTCATGATGGTTAGTAGTAGTTGAGAAAGATCCGAATATTTATTTTATACTAAGCTTTCAGGATGGAAAACCTGTATAAACAAAATGACACGAACTTCTAAGGGCGGCTGATATTTTCATGCGACATGCATATACCTGTAGAAACAAGGTTACACCAGTTAATGGCAGTTACTTGGGTTAATAATTTATAATGGCTTTATTTCTGTTTCTTTATGTTCACATTAGTGCACCAGATGTAGTGAGAAGGCAACCTTAACTGGTAACTAACCAACTATCGAAACAAAAGTTTTAAATTGATTTGGGTAACTTCAAAAACTTCAGGCAAAGATAGGGAAGCTGTAGACTGCAGTGACATCTCTTGCTTCGAGACACATGCTTATATAGACGCGTTAGGTCACCAAAGTACACGAAGTTACGCACATAAAGTTCTAAGCAAGTATTTACCATAAATAGTCCGCCAATAAATTAGACATGTTATGATTTCAAGCGAATATCAGGTTTATCTCCAGATATCCATTCACTGTGTATACAGCATTATTATAGCTAAGAGCATTCAAGACAACCCACAACGATATTGAAGGAGGCAGCCACAAGCTAACTGCAAGACTTCTGCCATTAAAATTCTAACGTGAAAACGAAACTGGCTGCCTATATAGGGCCGCGCACAGGCAACCACTGGCAGCGTTGAGAAGACACATACTCCCTAATCGCATCCCGTTTTGAGCATGAAGTTCAAATTTAGATCAAAACTATAGCAAGGAAAACAATGATTATTTTCGTCTGTCTGGCCGGTTTGTTCGGTTGGCTCCTTGAAGGGCTCTTCTGCTCAAGAATGCAGCGCAAACGTTGTTTTTCGAGTAAAGCCGACTGCGGCGTTTAAAATAACTAGAAAATAAGATATACTACGGGGAGGAGGTGAAGTGCAAGTACTTTTGCAAACTTAATCCTCCGAACTTCTACGCCTTCGAGATGTGTTTTAGAAGGAGCTGTTTGTAATATATTAATTATGGAATATGTTGACTATAAAGTTCATTGGGATGTATCAGGTACAACATCACTTGGGACGAAGCTAAGTCAACCGTTTATGCCATGGAAGCTTCTACTACTGCACTACTGCAAAACCGTAACTGGAGCCTGCAAACCTTAAGCGTCTGCGGATCTTGCTTATAAGCGTCCGATTCATGGATAGTTTTGACTCATAAATCTGCCGTTGACGGCCCGGTGTTCTCTGGAGGCAAAGTACACGTACATGCTGAGTGTTTATCCGTGTCTTCCTAGCTGTGGCATCTTGAGTACAATAAATTGCAGCAGAAAGTTTCCTTGGATGTAAAAATTGTAAAACGTTGTTTCTGGCCATTTCAGATACTACTTAGTGTTAGAAGAAAATTGTCTATCATGAGTACAAATACAGGAAAAATTGATTCCACAAACATGCCTACGTTGCTATTATATATTGAGATTAAATCTTTGGTGACGTAAAGGAGTACTTGAATTTAATAGAAAAATTTGAATTAAATTCTTACCTATTCATTTCCTAATGTCAAAATAGTTCAGAGCGTACCGTTGAAGAATTTCATAAAGCACAATGCGAAGGAAGGTCTAGGCATTGCCTGCAACCAATAAAAATTTTTTAATAGATCCTCAGAATATGGCAAAATTGTTTGGGGACTTCGAATACCGTGGACCATTGTGTATGTATAGCCTGCCTCGTTACTCGAAATGATTACAGCTCGACCATGCCTGCTTCCATTGTGCAATTGCTAGAACACTGTTTAGCATGAACCAGCCGCAAAACGTCTACAGGTGCAATTCGTGTGCGGAATTTTGAGTTCACATCGAAAGCAGTGAGTTTCGTACATTCAATTTAATCCACATGGAGTCCTCCAATTAAGCTAGTGTATCAAATGCTGTGCTAGTTTATGAATTTCACGGGGCGTATTTAGTAGACTTTTGTTCATAATAGCTGAAGCTTTTATCTAACGCATACAGAGCCGACATAATAAAAAGTAAACGATACGGCGATGACATGTTTCCCATTACGAGCAGCCATTCATTTGCAGCTGAAGTACGGAGAAATGCTGGCTCTGTTATTACCGTTAGACTTTGCTGATATTAGGTCCATTGTATGAATCTTTGAAAAAAGTGATTTAAATCAGTCACAAAATTGTTTAATTATTTACTCACTTGAGCTTTGCTATCTGTAGCGTAAGAAACGATGAAGATTACTAGGTGTACTGTATTATTATTACAGAAGAACAGGTTAACAAAAGAAACACATTGAAAAATTTAGATGCTTGCCTTGCACACGAAATGCATCATCATGGTAGAGTAACGGGACATACGGAAGGTAAAACTTCGCATAAAAACATATATATTGCACGGCTTGATATCACAACAGTGATGAAAGGAACGGCTTTTATGTTAACTGAATTCATGATACTATTTACCGTCAAGGGATCTGCCCGCCATTCTCTTGCTTATCGCCTACGGGCTACATCAAGCTCCGTTCTCCGCGACCCTTTTACTTACTTCAAGCTAAAAAGCTTGCAGAAGAGGGAAAACGTTTTCTTTTAGTCAGTTGTCTCCGTATGTTTCCTGTGTACAATTTAGACTAGGAGCATTTGTGAGTTCTGATTTCAATAGTTACATTGCGTATACTCAATGACTGGATATCTATCCCTCATTAAATGTTGCCGTTCATTACTGATGCAATCACTTTCTCTGATACAACATATTATGTTGAGTAATTATAAAAACATTCATAGTTCAAATACTGTTACATGGATGATTGTAGGCTTAACATGGACCAGTACAAGCATTTCATTCGCGTATCTATTTATTTGCATATATTGCTTGTTTGCGTTTCCGCTTCCTCTCCTTGCCACGCCTTTTAATGTAACCGTGACCAAAATGCTTTCAAAATGCGAGCTTATTTTCGTATTTCAAATTACATTGCTGACAATGATAATATTCGCTGCAGTTGCAGTTGTGTCATGATTACCAGTTTACAAAGTATGCATATGTACTTTTCTGGATATTTTATTGCTCCCCAAGAAGATTGTGGAAGTTAAACAACTGTCATTAGATATGTTTTAAATTCGTCTATAAAGGTGGTAGTAACGTTTGCTATTGATACCCAGTTCACCACTAGGTTTCATCCGCAGGATGTAATTTTTCGCCTCCTCGGAATTGCATTGCGAATAAGATTTCATTACGAAAACGGTGTACTCTGTCTCTCCTAAGAAAGATGTACACATGGCTAGACAAGCGTCGCGTATTGCCCGATTGATGTAGTCGTTTCAGCAGAGATACGTGTGAGATAACATACTGCAACATATTCGCTACGAATTAAGATATCACCTGGATCCATTGTCCGATTCTGGCAGCTTTTCAGTAAGTCAAAATAGATTCTTTGTTCTACTGTTAGTTCACCAACCACAGACGTATTAAGCTCTTATTGCTTGCAGCAGGACAACTTGTCAAGTTACAAACGACTGCGAGTTACATAGGTGTGGTCTTGCCAAGGATATCCTTAAATCCAGAAAAACTTAGTTGACCTATAAATCACAAGATACTCTAGAAGGTGTAGCACGTCGCTCCCAGCAACTTCTTCGCTAACGTAGGACATTGTTTTATTACAATGCATACCAATGCTTGACGGGCTCGTGTTCACGATAAAATCAATTTTTTATTTCATTTAATTTATTTATCTTCTGCTAAATTATATCATGGACACAAATAGCATGCAAAATGGACTCAAAAGTGATATGCTCACTGGAGGCCGGAACATTTTTAAGCTGGATTATTCCACAATAATTTATTTTTCACACATCGTTATTGGTCATTAACACTGACATTTTAACTCCAATTCCAATCGTGGTTGGTAAACCAGCCGATAACTTAGTACGCTCAGATCTTATCATGTTGATCAAAAAGGGTAAACAAAAAATAGACAAACATTATCTTCAAAAGTACCCCCGGACCGGCACAAATTATAAATATCAGAAGGAAGAGAGTTCCGCACCTCAGTACCTGTGTTACGAATAAGAAACTGTTCAGTATTCGTATAATAGCGACTAATAGTAGTAATGGTAGTTCACGTGGACGTTCTTAGAGTTTGACTCAACCCTGCTGTTCACATTTGTTCATGCTGTCTGTTTAAGCTTAGAGCACTCTTGAAATGCATCAAATGTACATGTTTTTCAGGAACAAATAATATTGTTGAAGAATTTTATAAAGGTAAGGCTTTATTGTCTCAAAAAGAAACCAATGAAATTCGCCTACTGGTCCGACAACTTGGAACCTTTTTCGCCATGCTAGCGCGATTTCTGTGCACCTGGCATTCTCCCAAACCCGTCTTATGGTCCCCAAAGAGCCATAACTCATAAAACTCGCTTTCGCTTAGTCTCACTCCACATACAACTTCGGAATCGCTGTTGCGTTCTACCCACATTCAACACTCAGGTGTTGTAAATTCATTAGGATACTTTATCGATTTGCTAATTCATTTTTCGCGCCAATATTTTCAAAGAAGTCAGCGTAGATTCAGTGTCTCCATCTGTGTGGATAAACGGTCTATTTTTAGAAGTCATCTGGCTTCGGCCTTGTTTTTAACATAGAAGATTCGTTCAGCATTTTGATACTGCCCAAATGTGGGGAAATATGAATTTCATTGAGGCACAAGTATGTTTATCCGTCTGTCGATGTCATATGTCTGTTTTTAAGGGATAAGGCCGTTTCGTGTGCCCAAGGTACCGTAAGGAAATAGAATATATCCGAGCAAGCCGGCGTGACCAGGCCAAAAACAAAGAAAGGCCAAAGGCAGCTGATGGCAATGGCACATAGCTGGAGACCACACGAAAACCTTTGACACTGCCTCCTCTCTGAGCTCAACAAACAGGTCAGTAGTATGAAAACAGGGTTGGTGAAAAACGGCAATAGTGACTCTGCCATACGGGGAAAAATAACCTCGTAATTAGAAACAGGGGCGTAGGCCGTGGCTTCTACTAGATCAAGGTCGATGAGGTGGCAACCTTTTATTCGTGCTACTTCTTGTTCAACAGAGAGGAGCGTGATTTCGAAGCCTTCCTGAAGGGCTTAAAACAAAACATTAGATCACAGGCAGGGCAAAAAGTAACTGTTACACGGTATTTTAATGCAGCCAGTACGATTTGGGGAATTTGGGGGGGTTATAAAACAGACACTAGAGGCCGCATTCTTGTGGACTGGATGACCGAGGTTGGCCTGACGTCGATTAACGACGTAGGGTTCTCACCTTCCATGGCTCTTTGAAATCCTCATTTGTCGATCTGATGATGGTGTGCGGCGAAACGGTAAACACCATCCAACGGTGGCGGGTGAACCGGAGGAGACACTGGGTGACCACAGATATGAGCGTTACAAAATCGCATCATCCCAGGGTCCGGCCGGCGCCGCTCGCGCGAGTTGGCGCATATATAAGCTCGATCAGGGGATCTTGAAAAAGTCATAGAAAGGCTTGCGACGGGTGTAGTGGTGCCGTGGAGGGTATCTCGGATGAGCATCAGCTCATGACTCAAAACAGTCGGCACTCGGGCAAATACAGTCCGATCTTCACATCCGATTCACAACGCTTCGTCGAACCGTCGGCGACCGAAGTACTCACGGACGTACGAGATATCGCAAACTCGAAGGGAGTCCGGTTTCGCAGGAAGTGGAGTAAAACGAGTTCCTGGCTGAGTAGAACACTAAGACGAGGTAAAAGCCCACAAGAAGGGAGGGAACAGGTCGATGTTGCCAGAAAAGAATACCGAAAGGCACAAAGGAAACTTCGGAAGCTGATCACTGCAAGTAAAGACCGGTCGTTGGAGGAACTGGTGAAGGACGTAGAAAGCGACTGTGAGGCTTACCTTACCGAATTGTCAAGAAAAAGATGCGCTCACCGGCGGCCAGGATTCCATCAGATGTGATGCGGGAGGAAATTAACACCGTCTTTCCGACACAGCCGGCCAAAACCTCGGCCTTTGAGATTGCCTCTGAGGATATATCGGAGATAACTCTCGAAAAAGCCGAGAAGGCGGGAAAGAAGCTGGCGTATGGCAAGGCTCCGGGTCTGGATGGCGTCCCGCCGGAGGTTATAGAACCTGCGGTTCGTCTAAGCCCGGTGATTTTTCAGAAGTTGGCCAACCGACCTCTGGCAGAGGGAAGATTTCCCACCCTATGGAAGAAGTCGGATCTCGTCCTAATTCCGAAGTCGAGAGCGAAGAAGGGACCCGGCTCCTTCCGCCCTATATGTCTGCTGGATACTGCCGGAAAGATCTTTGAGAATATTCTGGTTGAAAGGCTGAATGCCGAAATTGAAGCCGGAGAAATTTTATCAGTGACTCAGTTTGGCTTCCGCAAAGGGACGTCCACTTCTGGTGCCTTGAATACAATTTTAAGAAGAGTGGTCGAGGAATCCGGAAAGACCCTTAGAATGAGGAATCTCCTTATCCTTGTTCTGTTCGATGTCAGGAACACTTTCATATCAATGAACTGGAAAGTTCTTCTGGCAGCACTTTGCAGGAAAGGCATAGCGGCGTATCTTTGCAAGACCATTTCGTCCCACATGAGCCACAGAAGCCTTATAGTCGAGGGAAAAGAACGTCAGATCATCGCGGTTCCCCAGGTCCCCCATTCTAGGACCTGTGCTCTGTAATCTGGCGTACAACAGTGTTCCCGAGCTGGAACTACATGAAGGCGCGCAGATTAGGGCATACACTGACGATCTGGCTCTTCTGGTCACAGCCCGAAAGGAAAAGCATGAGGCTTTGGAACTAATCAACGACTAGATGATTCGCAACCATCTAGAATTGGCGCCACATAAGACTGAGGCACTGTATTTAACAGGTAGAAAAAAACCAGAGGACTTGACCAGACACCAGCGTGATACCGAACTGCACTGGGCAAAAAAGCCAAATACCTCCTGGCCTCAGTCGGGCAATCCGTCGCAATGTGTGCCTCCTTTTCGGAGCATTTCGGAGTGCAAGTAATAGGAGCAGTATGTGGCCAGCTCAGGAAACGCTGGCGATTAGGGTAAACCGTGCGTACCGAACAGTGTCGATGGAAGCTCTCCTTGTCCTAGCTAAGTTACTGCCATGGGACCTCCTAGCCAAGAAGAAGAACATGAGGTATCTCGAATAAAGAGACGTGCACCTCACGGAGGCGAGGCGTACAACAATTGACGCATGGCAGGCACGCGAGCTTGGACCTGAGGATATCAGCAAGGGAGCTTGAACTAAGTCCCTCATTCTAGATACCAATGGCTTGATTCAGCTGGAGAGCTTCCGTACTACGTGACATAGGTAGTGACTGAACACGGGCCTTCCAGCGCTACATGCCCAGGATAGGCAAGTTCGACTCGGATTGGTGCATTCTCTGTGACACCGGGGATATGTACGACGTAACACATCAGTGTTGCACTGTCCCGCTCTGTTGAAGCCCGGAATACTATAATTGGTTCTCCTTGGGACACTTTTCCGTAGATCGTAGGGTATATGATGATACATGGCGAGGCACGGAAAAAGGTAAATGTTTGACTCCATGTCATCATCCTTATGAGGGTGCAAAAGGAAGAGCATGGGCGACGCAGACTTGCGCGATCAGAACACTCTATTTCACTAGAAACCGACCGAGAGATAGAGTTCGCTTGGCAGGAGTAGCATGGTGAAAGGCAGAGCCGTAGCAACCGCACTCCATAGAGCTGACTCTCGGCGCACCCCTTTAGTAAATATCGGTGGTATGCTAGACACCGGAGAAAAATAAGGAGCTACTCGTCTTACATTCCCAGGGGATCGTAGTAATATCTTACGGGCTACAGAATCTAAAGATGGGAGGAACCCGGGGTTTTAGTGGGTTTGTAATGCCTGCACTAGTCACTGAATAGTTGCAGTGACGTGCTAGTGCCATAAGCATTACCTAAAACCCCCATAAAAAATGCACTATGCGGAGGAGCGCACATGTATATCAATTACCTAAGATCTTGAATGTATTAACATCATTTGTCGATTCGTGTGTTCACCATGTGTGGTCTACCTACAACGGTTGCTAACTATTGAACTGCTTTGTAGATCTAAATATTTTTTTAAAGCTGACTATCAGCCAACATTTAACGTCCACGGTAGCAGTTTTTGCACTACTTCGTAAGACGGACCCCATATAAATGTAAATGTGCATTAACGAAGATCGAACCCGTGCACCTGCGTGTCTCCTCCAGTCGCAATGGGCATACGAATGCACCAAGCCACCGAGCTCGAGTGCTTTGTAGGTCTATAATAAAGGAACCTTGCCCATACCAGGCTCTTTATTTTCTATTTCTTAAGGCTGAATATTATTTTCGTTTGTCACTCTAATCACATCTTTTCACTTTGTTGTTACTGGATTTCTAGTTTAAATGTTCGAAAAAGCGATTTGAGTTAATTATCTGTCAATTTCAGCGTTCGTCATTCATGAAGAAACTGATTTAGCTTAACAATGCCAGCGTTTCTGTAAATGAACTGATTAACAAAAGGAGCATACTAAGAAATAAAGATACCCATATTGGATGCAAAACACGTTATTATTATTATTATTATTATTATTATTATTATTATTATTATTATTATTATTATTATTCTATAATATATTTTCAATATTTTGCGGATGATGTGCCTTGAAAAATAATTGAATAAAATATTAAAATGAAACCCATGCAATCCACGCGCTGCATGTATTGCAAAAATCCATTCTACTGTAAAATGGAAAAGCTTATTCGTTTTTATTTTTATGGCGTCGACTGCCTTTCTCCGAACACCGGAAAATTGTTGGCACATATGCTTAGCTGGAAATGTTTAGTTACCAGTTTTACGGACAAGTCGTTGACTAATGGTGGCGAAACTTTTTCAACCACAGCGTTGCTGTAAATTTGGATCGATTCCCCTCTAGACTTGATAAAAAGCTAGAAATATATGAACTTCCGTTGGTTCCTTGTAATCAATTGTTTTCAATTGTTGATTGTAAAAGTGCCTTTGCATGTTTTAAAATCATTCTATAAGCAGGTACATATTCGGATATATTGCAACCGAACTTTTATTTTTACCGCTATAGAAATCCTCCATGCTTATTTTTCAACTATCCCAGGTATCTGCAAAAAAATTATAACGACACTTTGTTTTAGCTTATTTGTTTATTGTTCCGTCGCGACTGTTCCATTCGAGTGACACCTAAGTGTACAATTTAAACTCTATGTATTTATTAGGTTTGCTTTCGAAGTAATGTGAAAAGCGGTACCGTCGGCTGATGGCGAGCCCTAAAAATTTTGTGTTGTTTCGGTTTTTGTTCTCATCAAGCAACTAATTGTGAGCAACTTGGCTACTATTTTCTTGCAAATCTTGCATGAATGTCAACTTGCATTTTCAAAAGGATAACAACAGTACCGTACTAAACTTTTAGACTATTCACACTACTGTGAAGCGTAACGCGCTAAGAATATATCAACTTCCATATCGGATTACGAACAATCGTTTTTCGGCCGGCGATATTGTGAATAATAGAAAAGGCTGTACGCGTTTGGTGTGGTATTTTAGCAGCTATTGCCAGCAATTTGTCAGCAATTGTTAGCAGCTACTGTCAAGTTAGTGTGTTCATCAGCTCCAGCTCCAGTTAGGTGATTATGTTATTATTGACGGCTGCTAAGCTATTGCTCGTTAGGACTTACGATCAGTTCATTTTGTGTTTACGTACATCGGAAAGCAGTAACAATTGATTTTTAAATTAGTTTACCCAAGTGTACAAATCCCTTGTGAAAAACGGTTTAAATTTCATTATGAAACAAGATATGCCAAATGCAAAGGAAAATAAACATATCGTACTATTTAAGGAAACGTTGGCGTCATATTCGCTAAGCTCAATCAAATAGAGTTCTTTCACCATCTAAATTGCTAACTTAGTTTTGCGACTTGGAGATCTCGGCGACGTGATACGGAGAATACAGCGCTGACAATGGGAGTGCCGGAATCTCTATTAATTGCTTTTTCGCAACGTTGATATTCTGAATATACTGTGAGAAAAAACAATTGCTCTTATACACTACGATTTACTCGAAATAAGAATAGTATTCAATTTCGCAACGTTATATTTGTGGGGCATAGTAGTCACTGACTTTATTATTTATATTTTGTAAACTCAGATTTACAAGCTAGCGCCTCTTACTGTAGGCAATGCCTTCGAAGCTTAAGGATAAAATTGCGCAAAAAAGATTTTATCGACTACTTATTAATACCTTAATATTCAGGTATCTAGAACGTGATTCGCGTTGAACAAAGTCTCTAGTTAAACAAAAAAATGGGAATGCTTATTTTGCTGGTGGTAAGCTGGGTAATGAGTAACTGCGCCTTCAGTTGTTCCCTGGATTCTTCTCTGCATTTGTCCTCACTTCTGTAGACGAGCGGATAAAACTTCTAAAAACGTTAAACAACTTCACATGTGCCAAGTCAAGGAAGGTTATTATTATGGTCCGTTGAGTGCTCATTTAAGGCACGCGATCCCAGACACGCGAATTTGCACGAACATATCAGATACATACCTATTCGTGGGCTTCAACGAATTACGGTCATTTCTGCTTGGAAAGTACTTTTAAATCCATTTTGAGTGTCCATTTTGAGTGAGGTATAATTTGACTTTGATACATCGTGTAGTTATTGTCTGTTTTTTATGTTTGCTCAGTCATTTGGAGGACTGTTGTTGTTTTCGAGGTTGTACGCACTTCTTCCAAAGGCACTGGCAACATAAGAAATTTACCTCTGATGGATATAAGGAAACAAAACAATTCCTCAGAATCATTAGAGCAAAAGAAACTCAGTAGAGAGGATCGAGGAATACGTAATATTGCATTGTTAGTTTAGCTAGGCGTCGTTAGTTTAGGGTTAGACGCAACTCACCTAATTCTCTTTTTGCACTCAAAAGCCAATTAGGGAGTACGCAGCATCGCAACCAGATGGACAATCCATGGGTGCCATTTCGAATTGAGCGAAAACAACTATAGCAACTCTGTGTTCTCGTTGTGAGCTTTTCTGCGTTCGGACTAATCGCAGAATGTTTGAACGAATTTTTATTTAATGGAGGCGGTGCTTGTACGTTCTATTTTAGTCTTTGTTCATTCTATATTGCTCCATTGGGAACTCACCGTTTAGCATAGTAACGTTTAGTGCCCTCACAAAGGCCAAGGAATGCATGTGCCAAATTTACTTACTTTTTGTTGCGGTTGCTTAAGCTCAAAGCAGGTTTTAACAATGCATTAAAACGTTTACTTAGCCAAACCTTACCGCGTTCAATCTTGGAATGGTGGCCCGCATATTTTCTAAATGGTTAGAACATCTATACTCTCATAGCACCACTATATAATCGATTTAAAATCGAAAATATTAAACCTAATGTATTACACGTACGCGGGGACAAAGGAACGTTTAGTACTTGTTTAAAATCGGACTATTTTTTATCACCGTAAACTAAATGTTAGCATATCACTATAGTTAACATGGTTGCTTGTTTTGACTTCTGCGAGAGCGAAATGCTGGCTTTTCATCTTAGGCTGTGAGTTTGTCTTCGCTTAGCGTGTAAACGAGAGCCATTACAACTATGTATGTTGCCTATGCAATGTCCAACAGCAGTTTGACGATATAATAAAGGAGTGATTTATACTGTTGGCTGTACTGAATTATATAGTCGTAGTTCTAATTTAACGCGCTAACTCATATGTTGCGATGTTCGTTGCACAAAATGTATCTGATTTTCCCTTACACATAAAAAATACATCAGATTATCCAAAGCGCCTTTGCTTTTCGTTTTTTTGTTCAAAATCCACACTAATTTGGCCAGAACATTCAATTATATTCGGGTAAAGCAAAGTCCATAAGGGCGCTTCAGTCTGAGACAAAAACATATTGGCAGACCCAGGCAACCCGCAAACCTTCTATTCACACTAACTCCGACTTGTTATCACCTAGCACGGAGCACTATTCTCGACACGATCGCCGTTAGTAGTGCAGGGAGAATTGGAATTTGCATCTATGGGTAATACTTTCCTGGACAATATGTCACCTTGATTGACTTCTAACTCGCGCGTTACTTGTTTTTAGATTAGGCCCTAGACGCTTCAAAACGGTATTATATATTACAATATATATATTACAATAACCCTCAATTAAAACAAACTAAAGGCTAAGTAGCTGCGCCAGAGACATGCGGTATAGGCATGCGGATCAGCTAAATCGAAAGCAACGCTTGGAGCAGCGTAACACAATGCTTTACACAGCTAGGTAACACATTTTTAATAAAACTGCAAAAGTTGTACGAAGTCACTGCCGATCCTCATATGACGCCAAGAAAGCTTTTAATGAGAAAAATAGTTTAATCACTAATGACATGCGGTTAATAAGTTTAGAGGGGTGAGCTCACTTGAGTAACCTCGTTATAACTAGTTACATGTTAATACATCACAAAAAAATTACAGAAATATTGACCTTAATACACAACGGGATATAGTGCGAATATGTCATGTGGCTATCATATCATCGGGCATCCAGAAATAGTCTAACAATGTTTTGTATTATATGCGCACGTCTTACTAACCCCTTCCAAAATGACATGAGTCAAATACGTTTACGCAGTTGGAGTAAATCAAATATCCGTAACAGTGTTATACGGCGGCTACAGTCTTCTCCAATAAGTCTTTGCCTTCCATTACGGCGTGTCAAGAATGTACATTTGAAATTTATGTAATTGAAGAATAAATAACCCCCTTCTGCCTTTGTGACAGCTAATGTCACTTACAGAGGTAGACTTCTGATCAGAAACGAAAAAGTTGTGCACGGCTAACACAGACAAAACAAAGCTCGCATGAGTCAATTGAAATAGCTATCCCTTTCAGTCGAAGGCGATTGAATTGATAACTGATTGTCTTTGGAGAGATCGACGCGGATGCCCCCGAACCTTTTTTGTATCCTTTAAAATGCCGAGCATTTGTTTCACTTTTTGAGCTTTTTTCGGGTGAATGTGATTGTATTGTTAGAAGCAACGTCGAGCCCTTTCTTCAACTAACACCAACAATGTCAAGAAAAAACGACGTTCCCCTTAAGATCCAATATTTCCTTGATATATATGAGCAAGACTTAAAGCAGGGTGCCAATCACCTTCATTAGGCATGATCAACGAAGAACGAAAAAAAAAATACGAATAGGTCTCGAACGTTTTTGTTTTACGATATGTACGAGGAGAACAGACTCGTATGGTCAAGTATTTTGCAAATATCTAATGTCGATAGAGTTAGCCACGAAGTAAAAAAACATTTAAATTGTATTCGACTAAAAAACTCGGCAATGTAGACCTCTTTCGCAAAAATATTGAGGAATTACCAGAACCGGTATTAAGCTTTCACGGTATTATTTTAATCATTCAGTTTTGGATTAATATCATTGCCGCGCTCAGGGTAGCCAATTTTGCCTGAGCTTCTTTTTGATTCAGGCACTGCTGCCTATGTAACGTGCGCTATTTCTTACAATTCCAGCGTCAATTTATAAAAAAATTCAGAGCAATTCAAATGAGTTTCCATCATATTCCAGAATAAGCCTATGTATAAAATTCTTAACTAGATATAATTCTGTTTCCATACCAGGATGATCCAACATAGTCGTGCCTGGACTTCACACTTAACAGAAATATTCAAGATCTTCGTGTAGTTTTCCCATTTAGTTTTCATTTCAAAGCTTACGCCTGTAAACTTTATCTTCATTGTAATTCATAGGTAGCCTTTTAGTAAGCATATTTTGATACCGTTTGGTAGTTTTTTCGAGTAACTAAATGAAATTTGAACGGACCTGGTAATCTTAGCTGGATTCTCATAGGACTCCAACATACAGCGGCTTTATTTTTCTACCGTGGTGTGAATATTATGACGGTGGCTTGAACAGCCTTTGTCTTACCGGAAAATCAACAGGTTACGAAACGAACCGATGCGGATATTCGTAATCATGCGGTATGAGATTCGTGTTCGATGTCTGTTTCCGGATAGAGGTAAAACAAGGATTGGCACGGTACAGTGCTAAACAATCGTCCGGAACCTCTCCGACAGATAACCCCTGTTGAGGTATGTCAGCCATTTTGAAAGCACTTACCGTTCAGATAAATCTCGAAAATTTGTTTTGTTAGCAGGCGACGCATTCAGCAAACCATTTGGTGTAAAATATCGGGTACTTTAAAAAATTAGTAGATTATACAAAAATGTTTTCTATTAACCCAATGGCAGATAAACCATTGCGGTAAACCGTCTTAAGATAGTAAAATGGGTACCGAACAAAAAAACATTGTACTCTACAAATTAACTTAGGCTAGTAGGTTACAAACCGTGTATTTTTTATGTAGAGCACGATCTGCCTGAAGCATCATTGAAAATCATTGGCAGAAGGTTTTTACAACCTCGAAACGAGGTAATGCTTACTGCAATTGTTTTTGCCCACCTAGATGAAGAATCGATGAAAGAGGCTAAGCTCCTTACAAAACGCACCGCTAAAATATTCCAGTCCAAGCAGATTCACAATTTGTTTCATGTTATTATGTTATTGTTGAAAATGAAATGAAAATAATTTTATTTGACTGAACTTTTGATAGAAATATAACTTTTAACTGAGTTCACATGTTACTCTATCTACACAATTTCACACTGCGTCACCAGTTACATGAGACAAGTTAATCCACTTTTAAAATCGTATATAACAATTCGTACAGTACAACGTAATACGGAATACAAAAATGTCGTGTTAATAATGCCTTCAGCTGTCCAAATTATGTTGAACGAATTTAGAAGAAGCAGAATGGTTCGTATACAATACCATGTAGTGTCACAACATGTTCGGTATTCGAGGGAAGTTAATTGATAGCAGTGACGTTGTTACTAGAGCGCGTCTCTATAGGACCAAAGGACCGCTTTCCCGATTCCTAGAACCATTTGTTTATGGCATTGAATTTGGCGTTGACTGGCAAATTATTAGTCTGACTCCATTCGTCGTTGTTAAACTGGACTTAAACGGCACTTGTTTTTTAAATAAGAAACATGTAGTCCTGAATATAACCATCATATTTGCATGGTTTGCATTAACCTTTTGTAATATAAACGCTTGACACGTTGAGCAGCAGGTCACCTCTAGCATCGTAAGCCACCATCATAGTCTTTAAGATGCATGTATTTCGTTAGCGAACCGCGACGATGATATATTATTTAGGCAAACCAGGCGCTAATGTAACTCTTTGTGGACACAGTTGTTCCTACACTAAAAAAAATGCTATTACTATTATTAATACTGATGTATTTGACTATGTAACGTTACCGAACAGATGGTATCAATAAAAAAAGATAATTTCACGAAAACTATCTCAATTTTCAACACCGATACATGCATGCGTTGAACTATTAGTATTTGTCATTCGGATGTACTCAAATTGCGTTTTGAGGTGTGTTAATCGTATACAATGAAAAAACGCCTCCATACGAGAGAAGAACTTAATAACAAATAATCATACAACGAGAAACCTTGAGCTTTAGCATTTTTCCATACCATTGTCAGACTGCTAGAGCATGTGACCTTTCGTTTCGCTATTATCCAGCTTCTACGAAGCACTTCTGGAGCCTTTGAGTACGTGGCCACAGCCAAAGGAGGGATGGGAGCATACATGCCGTTCGACATGGTACACACAATATTTTGCAAAACTTTGCGGCGTAACTGAGTTTGACAACTTGTCGCCTATATCTATCCATTAGCCAAAGCAGTCGCTACGGAAAATAAAAAGCCAGTTTGAGGTTACCCTTCTTATCGAAATTCCGTTACATAAATTAACGGGTACGCGCATCTGGCGGATTTGATTGAGAATACGATGAACTAATGAAAAATCTCTTATAGCGCCTTATCTGCAAGTTATAGAACTGTTATGTAGAGTACCAATTCAATCTACCTATTAGACCGAATCCGATATGTAAATACTGCGGATTCAAGTGAATTGCCGTTGCGAAGAACGCCGTTGCTGGTGTATTCTAGCAGTATTAATCACCCTGTTTTATTTCCAATCGAAAGAATGTATAAATCTGCGATGTACGAGTTATTTGAAGTGCCACAACTATTTCCATGTGTTGGGAAATATTTTACACTGTCTCTTTTTTTCGACACTATCTGGATTTGAGTGACATGTTCTATTCTACGGGATTCTAATCATTTTCTGTTTTGAACAAGAATCTCAGCTTTTGGAACTCAATCATATAAGTTTCCCTACATCATATTCGAGCTTTTCCGCTGATTATTGAAAGCTATCGAAAGTGTTCGACCCGCTTGTTATTATTGTCTACGCTGTAAACAGCGGTCGAGCCAAGATCAGAATCGCATTTTGATCGTACCCATTCTGCACTAGTTATTTGTCCTGTACAGCCAGTGGCAAAAAGCGCTAACTAGAATCCACTATGGTATTGAGCCGTACCTGCGCGGCTGCACAACGTATGTGTATGATTCATGTTAGATGTTTTCTTCATCGGTTCAAACAGTGCTGATGCCCGCAACAGTTCAGTATAGCATTATGAGGTAACCTTGGTTATACTGGGACCAATACAAACATTATGTACGAACAACTTCAAATTTTAGAAAATCTACTGGCATCTAGCATAAATGGTGAGTACAACAACTTTGGCTTTTTTTAACAAAGTTACATTTCATATCAAAATAATAATAATTTATCGCCATTTCGACTGCGATGCACGGAGAGACATTTTTTAGCATTAACCGCGTTTCTCTTTTTTGGTGATTTCATAGACCGAGCATAAATACCTCGTTCTCCAAAAAACTGTATATTTCACCGCTTCTTTTAAGCGCAAATGTCATTTTCTAAATACCCAAAACGAGGAATTAGACAGCCACACGTTATTAGATCATTTCAGAAAGTGCTGCGGCAACATATAGTTAGCAAGTGTGAAGAACACGCCAGACAAATGCTCACCGAATTTTTTCGTCACACAAAATATCGTGGTTACGAAGATGTCATAGTCACATAATGAATGCCTCATGCATTTTCTTCGTTATACGACATGGGTCTCATTTCCTCACTACAACTCGGTTATGTACATTTGTGCTACGGCTCGGCTCGTAGCGATGAGACTGTCTCCTTCCATTTCATGCGTTCGTTGATCGTATCCATGGACGAGAAGCGTAGGTATTACGATAATGAATACAGTTTTTTTTCAATGTGGGCCATTCATGCCGTTTATTTCTTAGGTTTTACCTTTTTGCTGAAACTTCTTAGATGTGCGAACGCATTCACTGCTCCTACCCAGTGCCGTATGCCTTGATTACACATTTCTTTCAATTCGTTCTAAATTTATGAATCTACACGAGCACATACATATATGACAAAACATTTGTTTTAATAAATTTCACGTAAATCGGCCCATCTATCGCTTGCCGACCACATCACTAAGAAACTGTTACTCAACTCGACTTTTAGTGGTACGTAGCAAACGTGAACACACATAGGCTTCGATCAGATCCAAGTTAAACGTTAATTTGATTTGACATCGCATTTGGCAAAGAAGAAGGAAATGCTTCGTTGTTAAAAAGATCTAAAGATAATTAATTATATATTATACAATACATGGTAATACGCTATTTAGGTCACGCTACTTACGTTATTAAAGATTAGCTCATATTAGATAGCAAACAATCTATACGGTAAGTGCGTATTTAATTAGGGGAATAAAATAGTTATGAAGTCTGCCGATTAATGATATGATCCGTCTAAGCATCATCGCGCGAGGCCAAGAAAACAGATATTCAAAGCAGATGTTGGTAGGTGCATGATACATATCATATGGCACGCTACCCTAACGCGAAATACAAACTCTCACTGTGCCAAAGCTCGCTATCTTATTTAGTGATATCATATGAGATGACTTGAGAAGATCCACTGTATGAGTGCCAATAATGTAACAGCTAGCGTTATTTGCTCATAATGTTATCCTTCAATTTCGGTAAAAATGCAGACACGCTGCTTCGCATCGGACTGTCCTAGCAACCCACGGTACTAATGTGGTGCACTATGCCATTACATAGTTGAACAACATTCGAATATAGACTAACTAATAAGCGTAGTGTGATAACTATAGCCACCTTTATACGCGGGCATGGTGGTTAATATGCCTTCAACGGTAGGCAACGCTATATCATACCATGTCCATCTACATGAAGATCGTCTTTGTCGTTACTTGTTGCAACGGCTCGTTCTTAAGCTCACAGGTTACTAATCTTCTCGTTGTTAGATTTACAGGCGATTACTGTGGAAAAGTCTGATATCACAGTGACAGACACCGATCGTAGATGCTGCTGAACGTGCATGGATAGGACTCATTAAACAGATCCAGCAGTTGATTCAGACTGGTGGTGAGTTCAATTCATTCGTTGCAGTGTGACCAATGTTTGTCTATCCATCGAACTTCTGCCCCATCCTTCATAGTCAACAGCGGACAAACGATCTTTATAAGTGGGTTACCGTCGAAGTTAAAATGAATATTTTAAAATACCTGACAAGGAACTATCCGTCATGGGACTGTTTGAACCAGCACCACCAATTCCTTCCCAGGTATTCATCAAAGCTAGGAGGAGACAGTCCAATCGGTTGGGCAACGTCCTTTGAGAGAGAACAGAAACCCTTCACCTGCATTACCAGACTCGAGCATATACCATCAGTTGACATAGTACGGGTAATGATGTGTCTTAGGAGATGGCTGGATTGGGCGTGGTCGGCTTAGGACGGGAATGAGGTACTCTGAGCAGCACCCGAACGGGTCCTCCGCTGGCTCCGGCGATTTTCATAGGCATCACAAAGGCGAAAGTCCCTAATTTGGGCGCCTGATCGATGTGGCTGCCCAGGTTTTCGAGAATGTATACATTCTTTTTCGCAAATGCCCTGCAATAACAAAATAAAGTAATTAGTCGCAAACGGAAGCCCTTTAGCGTTGGAAAAATCGTTTAATTCACATACATAAATTACGTGAATGAGAATTGTAAATTTCGGTTTGGATCTGCCATAGTCTACCCAATTATGCACGAGGATACTATCATTTTAAAAAACTTCACTTATAAAATAATATTTCTGGACTATCATTTTCTCTTCAATCACGTTAAATTGCTAATTTCTTTTTTATGTTGATGTAATCTGGTAACGAACTGAAGTGAGCTGGGGTTATCAGGGAAGCGTAGCCACAGCACTTTCCGAAA
>MNPL01031105.1:0-18382 GCA_002081605.1 Tropilaelaps mercedesae | reverse complement strand
GCATCATGACCCCACTCGGGCTTCCGTTTGGTCATAGCGCTTTATTTGTTTCAGACAACAACAACAGCAACAGCAACAACAACAACAACAATATCAAAAACAACAGTTCTGATTACGGGATCTACGGCAAATCGCCAGTCGGGCCGGGGGGTATGGGCTCATCTGGGGGTCGTGCACCTCCGCCGGCAGTGGCTCTCGATAGTCACAATTACGTGAGTCGTGCCGGAAGTAAACGCACAAATCTTTTCCCTCCACCGCCCCCCTCACATAACCACTCCTCGAACCAGATTCTCATCAACAGCAACAACATGAACAGCAACAGTGCCAACAACAACAACAACAACACGCCCAACGCCAAGATGGGCCCTGAGGTAAACAACAACAGTCAAATGTACAACAGCCAACAACAGGCAGGTCTCGACGGAAACCACAACCCTGTCTACCATATGAACAGTGGAGCCTACCTCAACCTCCCGTACCCACCAAGTCCGTATCGGTGAGTATCTCTCGTCTGGATACACAGAACCTACCTTCTTCGGGATATTTTCTCTTCATTGTGGGATCGGCTGTTGGTCTTTAGCTTCGACTATGAATATCGTGTCTCAGTCGCATTTCGTGTAGGTAAACAGTCTCCGTTAGCGTGGACGTCTACTTGTGCTGCTATGTACTCTGATGAGGTTATTTCACGCGGGCATTTGAAACCGATTTCAGGGGAACGGTCACACCTAACCAGCGAGCAGCCCCTAACGCCGGCGCTGGCTACGAAAGCAACCGGGCGAGTGCTTTTGAGCTGTACAAGAAACCTGACCATCCGAGTGGAATGGCCGGTTCCGGCCTTAGTCCTGCGTACAAGCGTACGATGGTGGCGGACATCGACGATGAATACGCCAAGTAAGTTGTCTATTCGCTGAGCACCATCTGCGTGAGTTACTCAACCTTCCGCCTACTGAATCTGCTCCGGTGCATGCCGCTACCAAGATATTGGTGTGGCGAAAGATTCACCAGCTGCAACCTGTCCCCTTTTTTCCATTTTCCCGGGTGACGTTTAGATGCCTTTCGTGATGCATTCGTGAGGACATGCGCGCCATCCAGGCATCCGTCAAGGTGTGATACAGACGCCATGATCGCTGCCAAACTCTCAACATGCTTTGTCTTGTCGACATGGAGACCGAATCGAAGAACGAGAGCTATGACAGGGACCACCTTGTAAAATATGGCGCAAATTGACAACCATTTCATGCCGCAACATTGCAACAAGTCGAAACGTAGACTGACACATGAAATAATTACAAAGAATATATTCATATGCTACATATATATATATATATATACACATATATATATATAGTATAAAGAAATATATATATACACATGTGAACAAAGTTGATAAAGGTTTGCTGAAAATAAAGCTATCATGTTTAACCGATCGACCCCAGCGAACTTGAAAATTTCGAATTGCATCGGCAACAAGAGCAGCAGACACTAACCCTAAAATTCACGTCATGACCTAAACGTTAACAAGCCATGATCACATCGCTAACACCACCAACCCGGGTGGATAGCATCTCTCGACAGCACCGCCGCTTAAATGCCTGCAATTAAAGATAATTAGAATCGAACTAGTTAGCTGCGATAGTAACATTTACTACCCACTTTGTGATCGTAGCCTTGCAAAAGTGCAGGTTCGGCGTGTGTTGATACGGTGGCCGGGGTTGTCCTTAGGAATTTATTTGTGATGACTGTTGACGGGCATACAAATGCTTCCAAATCGGTCTGTTCAGGCTTGCAAGAGCTTTTAACTTATCAGGATGCATTCGACTGCATCAGTGTGAAGTAGATGAAAGATGGTATTTAGTTACATCCATATGAAGGACGATTGTGCAATTAACCTATGTTAACACTGTATGACGGTGGCTGGGTCGCATTGTCCATAGGTAGGGGGTACTGCATCGTGAGAGGCTAATTGCATGATGGTGTTGATTTTGTTGTTCTTGCTGCTGCTGTTGTTGTTGGTGTTGCTATTGACTTCCTGCTCCGCGGTCGCGCATGTGCCTCGGCGTGTTCGGCGGGTCTGGCGTGACATGACGTGGCGGCACGCTCTGGCCCATTTGGGTTCAACCGATTGTCCAGTTTGGGGGACCGGCCGCGCGAACGAGCCGATGATCCAACACCGCCAGGTGCTGGCACGGTGGTGGCCTATGTATCGGGCGTGTTTGGATCAGCAGGTGGCCGATTGTACTCTGAGCGGACAGGCGTGTCGCTGGTAATACCGGAGGGCGCGATTCCGGAAGGCGTCCAGCAGGAAGTCTACTTCAAGGTCTGTCAGGACGACTCGATGCTGCCGCCTCTGGACCGCTGTAGAGGTTTGTTTTAACTTCTTTTGTACATACGCGCATTTCGACTACTCGAGTAACAAAGACCAATTAGCAGTCAAATAAAGATTGTCGATTATGTACGCAAACGAGCGACCAATGAACTGGAGACTGATAGATATCTTGAAATTTCTGTCAAGAGTGTTGTTTCAACTTTCGAAATAGGTGAACTCAAATACTCCTTGTTTCATTCGGGTGAAGATTCCGTAAGCCAATGTGAAGACCATTAAAGGAAGTCAAGTGGGAAGCGGCGACGTTATCATGAAATATCTAGCCATGTTGTAGCCTTAGCGATCGAAGTACTGCAACAGTCCACCGTCTTACAAAGCCCTTCTTCTTTTCGTTTTTCATGCATGGATTTCGGTCGCAAATTTCTAATTTTCTTGTTTCTTGCATAAACATGGCCACCCCACAGGAGAGACCCTGTTAAGCCCTCTAGTAATGTGTGGTCCCCACGGCCTCGAATTTCTGAAGCCGATCGAACTTCGCTTGCCCCACTGCGGAGCCCTCAATCCCGATAACTGGTCGTTCGCGTTGAAGTCAACGGACACAGCTGGTGGAATGCCTGCCGAGTGGCAAAACGTGTCACTTGACAACAGCATCAAGGGGGTGGCTTCCTCTCAAGTCAAGGACAATCACATTCTTGTCAAGGTTGACCACTTCTGAAGTGGGTGCTCCGTGGAGGGACGATGATACTCGGCGGTTATATTTCTGCGCAGTGTTCGGAGAAGCTTCCGAACTAACAGGGGGAACTGTTGAAAATACAATAAATATATAAGCCTCAACTTGTCAATCATCTATTTACCTTAAGAGTGGTGATCGTTGCGTCCATTCTGACATTGATTAACGACGCACATACTGGGATTTCAGGCTCCCGCTCCTTTGCAATGTATGTTCAGGCAATCTATTTCGTGTACATCGTAGTACCGCGTTCGTTAGCGTGCATGGATTGAAGAAGAGCTCGTACGTGCTTAGACTGATATACGCCGACTTATCGGGAGCTTGATTTATTTATGGATTTAAAGCGGCGGGTAGCGTGCCGTTTTACTCTATAGTAGAACTCCAACAATACAGGTCCTATGTACCCAAAAAGGAACTTTTAAACTGAACAAACATTTAAATATTTATCCTACAAATCTGCTAATAATGTTATGTAAGAATACGTAGCTCTGCTCAAGTAGAGCGTAGCACAGAAACTGATTTAGTACAGAACAGTTTCACAGCATGCACCATTTAAGAAAAGCCGCAAACCACGAACCAAATGGAAATTGTTAAAGTAACTCTCGACAGATAAGAAAAGGTCGCACATTAATGTTAGCTGCTGTAGATATAAACAAAAATAAAAATTGCTATTACAATGAAATAATTGAACAATAAACTCTGGTAACCGAGAATGCGTTACCAGTTGACCTTGAAATTTCGTAGTACAGTTTTTACTAAATATGTAGTGTAGTGCAGCTGGTGCTGAAGCTTCTACAGGGAGAGACACGAATAAGCAACTCCTACCGATGCGTACTGACTACCTGACTCTTCTACTTATCAACTTTACGATGATTATCTGTAGGTCCAATAATAATAATAATAATAATAATAAAAGTAATAGTGTAAGTTAAGTGAAATATTTTTTTTTCATCAAAGCAGGTAGAATTATGCTCTGTGAAGTTATTTACATCCGTGAGATCCACTCACTCTCTAAACTTTTTGCAATGAATGCTCGCCAATGTTCCCAAAACAGAAATGAACAGTTTTTCTGGTTAGCAAGCGCGTAATGCAACACGGCGCGCTCGATAGCTTTAGAACTATAAGGCCAAAGTGGAAACGTTCATGACCCTCCGATCATTGAACCAATTTTCTAATTGAAAAGTGACTAATGGGCATTATCTAATAAGGACGCATTCGAACTTGACACGCGAGTGAAGCATCTATCCAACGTAAGTTTAAATCAGCGCAACTATGCAGTTCGACGCGGCTAATATCACAGGCTTGGAATCATAAGGTCGGCTTTCCACGTTCCAAAGAATGGACCCGGGCGAACCCGAAAATCAATGCAAATCGAGGCCGTGTCTATAGTGGGAAATTTATGAGTAAAATAAGTCAATTACCTGGCTGTCCACCTACTGCTATAGTCATTTTTATGTTTTTAAGCTCTTTAACTAGAATGAACCGTTATCCACGAATCGTTTTATCAATAGGATGTTCCAAAGGATTTTACACGGGAGTGGATAAGGAGCAAAAACGGTGTATCTAATATTTTAGGGCTGACCATGAAACACCATTTAAGGTACCTGGTAGCGTTTCTTCATTACTTTGTAAAAAAGATTTACCCAAAAGTGTAAATGCGGAACGGCGGGGATCGAACCCGCGCACCACTGACGTGTGTGCTACGGTAGCGACGCGCACGCGAACACACCAACCCACTGAGGTCGACAACAACAGCGTATTTTGTAAGTACGGGCCGTTCTTCTTCTTCTTCTAATATATTAATATGCTTCTAATATTCCCGAAGAACGAAAGCACAGGCCTAATCCCTAAGAAAGGAAATTCAAGCGACCAATGTGTCAATGCGCGATACGTAAATATAGTTCTGAACGCTGGTAGCAGGATAACCTAATATTTATTATCATTCACAATATTTGACGCATAATGCTCAAAGCTTTCAACAACGAAGCAAATTTGCTGCTTTCCAGCGTTATAATCGGTTAACGGTTTCCACAATGTTAAGGGCTATCCACATCAAATGTCTTCCAACCTTTCCTCTCCCAGTTGATCTCATTGCAATTGCGACATAATATGCGCAGGTAATGCAAAATTTGGAAGGCTCGTAATACGATAAGTTTCTGACAATCGTTTGGGCCGAATATGACCTTCGTTGGTAAACGCGTTTGATTATTTCCGAACGTCTGTATATCGTAGTGGCTGGCCAACTCCTAAACCGGCCGCCCCAATTCATAATACAGCGGGGCCGCAATTTTTTATGTGTCCAGTCCGGAAAACATATCAACCAGCCAATGTGACGCATAGATACGCGTAGTTTCTTAGTCATCTTTGTAATTGTGAGCCAAAAATACGGAATTATTATTTTGCTTCCAATCGACGATTTCATATTGTTTTCACACAAATATTATTCGGACCAGTAAGTATCCAAAAAGACGGGTTCTTAAACATTTCAGGCTGTGATTGTCACTGTAGTTTAAAAAGGGCAGCTGATTAAGCGTAAAGAGCTACTGATGCTTCTACATTTTCTAAATAATGAGATCGACTTTTATAAGCTGCGTTTCTGGGTAGCAAAAAAACATGAACTGGCATTTGATTGAATAGTGAACAAAGTCAGTTAATTTCCTTGACGGCCTCTTGTCGTGTCGGCTGAAGTTATCCTGCGCTCCCACTTATTGGTTTTACAAAACGCGTCAACTTCCGCCTATACTATGCCCTGTCGGACGAACCTTCTATGGAATTTTCACTTCTCTTCAGTTCAGACTTCTATTGGCGCCGGCGATACCTTTCCCACTCTCAGAGAAGCTTGATTGATTGGGTGTCCGGCTGATGGCCGGCTGTCTCTCTCGACGGTCAGTGCTGCCTGGAGCTGCCTGCGCTTGTAGGCAAAAGGTGGCGATACCTCGGCGTGTCACCTGGGGCCGACGGCGGTCGTGTGTTGCGGTGGTGGTGGTGGTGGTGGTGGCGATTTCAGCCGCTTTTGTTGTTGCCTATCGACAGCTGTCGATGCCGTCGAATTGACCGCGGCCTCCTCTCCAGGTAAGTGCCGTCGTTGCGAAGCTAAAAAGCGGGAAAAATCGTTTTAGTGGCCGACAAAGTAGGAACGATCCCGCGCGGAGCCCGAACGCTCCGAGCGAAGAGACCCCGACCGATCTTTCAGGGGACGACGATATCTGTTGCTGTTCGTTTTCTAGCGTCACTCTTATTCGTGCACATGATATGTAGGATAAATATCGTAGTCCTGCAGCCTCGTAATCCAATGCCCATTCGTCAGCGGCGACTTACGGCAACGCTGAGAGTAAACGCAAACGGCAGTCGACTACAGACGAACGTGTTCATTACGTACAAGTGATGTTTTTGTGTGTGTGTGTCGGTTTGTGATGCCGAAGTGATCTCGTAGTCACTGTTTCTCTCGTGGGCGGTGAGTGGGTGTGTGTGTGTGTGGCGATTTGCACATAGATGTTGAGAGAGCGGGGCGTGCAGCGGTATGGTAGCGATGTCTCGGAAGTTTTTGTAGCGTGTGTGTGTGTTGTTGTGGAGAAAGAACGGGTGTACAGCGAAGGAGCGGTAGAAACAACGTTGCTGTGTCCTGCTGCGGCCGTCAGGAGTTGCTTGCGATTTGATCGATACGCTGTTTTCGCAGTTCATGCTCGATATGCTATGTTACTAGATAGTGCTTCGGTTTGTAGTGGGTCTCAAACCAGAGTGTCGCCTCATTTTGACATGTGTTCGAGCGTTTTACTGTGACGGAATATACAAAGTCTTATGAACTGGAGTAAGAGCATTCGATGTGAGAGCATTTGTTTTGTGGATACTGAACGAGGCTTCTTGTACTTATTATAGAAAAACAATCTATCAGTACCTAAAACGTCTACGAAAAATTCTCAATTTACTTAAATAATGGTGAAAAAATGCCCGTTGTTCGTTGATGTAAATCTCGAGTTCTTCCATTAGCGGTACATCTAGGCTGCTTGTGTAAGAACATATTTTATTCGTCTGCACATATTGTAAGGTGGGCTATTTCTTGATAGCAATATTGATTACTACAAGTGAAAAAAGGCCCAATACTTCCCATGAGAGTAGTCTAATACAAATCCTAATACAACGACGCTACTGGAACGCCAAATGTCATTACTAGAGCAGTAGAGTACACGGGTGCTTGAGTGAGAGTTTCAACTAACGACTCGCTATGAACTGTGTATTCAAACTGTTTTGTTGCCAAAGTCAGAATGTCGGATTGCTCCGAACCGGACCAAGATCCGGAATTGGATGAGGACGCCGACATCGACGTGGAGCATGTGGCTCCAACCAATAGCGAAGAAATTCATGCAGACGATACGGCCTGCTCAAAAGCGGATTCAAATGACCAGAGCAACGACGCAGATTGCGACGTCAAGGCTGATAGCAGCGACAACAGTAGCCGATGCAATGACTTTGAGCACGAGCAGAGCGTTGAGGACGAAAATGAACTGGGACCGGAAGAGACGGAAATGGTTAAACGCGCCCTCCTCAGGTAAAAATGAGCCACAATTATAGCCTATGATCATTGATGTTGTTTTGCACTTCTGCTGATTATCGTATACTGCCTTTAGAAATGCATTCGCCCACTGTCGCGCACCGGCGCCGACAAGCGTGCGTAGGTCTGATCGTGACTGATCAGGTCAACTAAACAAGATACATTCGTAAGGACGCACTTGAAAAGGGTCTTCTTCCCCTTTTTATTTGTTTTTTTCCTTGATCCCTTGATTACGGTGTCGTTTCGCATACAGCTTTTACATGTGCCGATTGCTTTGTTAGGCATCCCTTGTTTCCACTGCTGGCACTTCTGTTTGAGAAGTGCGAGCTAGCCACTCGAACCTGTGGGGCCGAGCCTTCTGCAAATGAACTCAAACGGGAGCTTGAGGCGTTCGCTGAAAGCACAACGTGTTGGAGTGGAGGAGAGAGTGCCATTGACCAGTTAATGATCGATGCCCTACAGGTAGGTCAACGTCTGTCGTAAAAAGTTTCTTAAAAATCCCATTAAATCTGGATTCTAACCCAAATGGGCATTGGGTGATGTTTCAAAAAACTCACTCGGACATTGTTTTACTTGAAGGTTGACTAACTTGAAGATTGTTTGTTTTCGTTGTTCTGATGTTTCACAGGTGTTACGCATTCATTTGGGCGAGCTCCGAAAAGTAGATGAACTACGAAACAATTTCTGTCAGCGTTATATTGCCTGTTTGCGAGATAAAATGCATTCTTCAAAGTTGCTCAAAGACGCTCACTTCGACTCCGAGGACGTCGATTCAGACGAGTGCGATCTCCTGAGCAGTGGAAGCGGAGGTGAGCACCTGAGCTGTGCAACTGATATTACAGTTATAGTTATCCTTCTGTTTCGATAGGTTCTCTTGAATTGAAATAGGTTTCTAATGAATAGATTGGCCTTGCTGGGGCCCGGTATCTATTGGCCCCAGCAAACTTGGCTTTAACTTCTCGCTCCCTACTTGAAAGAGTGATTTGAAATGAGCAGCTCTAGTCATATTCTCGTTCGAATGTCCTCACGGTTGCTCGAATCGAACAACGAATTCGTAAGAACCGGCTCATGTCTCGAAACAATCGAGCGGTACGCATTTTACTGAACCACGTAATAGGTACCATTAATGTATGTTGGTTTGTAATTAGGCGAGAACTCCCAGGAAGGTGGTGGTAGCTTACCGGAAACAGCTACAGTGCCCGCGGCTACGAAGAAAGCCTCGCGAGCTCCCTCTCGTTCGGCACCCAGTTCGAACGCCGCTGGGCCTGCCGCAGGAGTTGTGGGAAGTTCGTCTCGAGGCGTATTACCCAAACAGGCAACCGAATTGATGCGAGCGTGGCTTTTCGCCCATATCGTGCATCCCTACCCCAGCGAAGAAGAGAAGAAACTCATCGCAGAACAGACCAACCTCTCCCTTCTACAGGTATTTGCCAAAAATTTTGATATTTGCTATCACGCACTACTGCCGCAAGGAGTTTTGTCGTTAAAAGTTATAGCTGTAATATAGAAATATGACTATGCCTCATTATATCTCAGCTTCTCTTCTTAGATTCCGTAATGCTTGGGACAAAGGCCTGTAAATACAAGAGGCGCCAGTAAATAAAGTACATCACGGTGCTAGATTTTGCGCAATTTGACAGTAGTTGTCAATAGGTTGAAGTACAGCGACAAAAATACGGCTACACTCGACTCCTGACTTCCTATAGAGGAAATTTCACCAATTAGTTGATGCGGTTTTGGGCTGTAAAGTACGCGCTAACGTTGACCAGCGAACACGTTCGAAACTCCGAAGACACGAAAAATAACTCCGTGCCAACAAAAGGTTTCTCAAAGTAGGCCCCAATAATTTGTTATCCGTTCTCTTGCAGGTTAACAATTGGTTTATCAATGCGAGAAGACGAATCCTACAACCAATGTTGGAGCAGAACGCGCAAAAGACCTGATGAGGAAAATCGCCTTCTGCAATAGAGGAGAAAGTAGCGAACACACAGCGGTAATGTTGAAGATCAAAATTAGTACGAGTTCGATTTCGTCGTTAAAATCCTCGACCCCTACGGCTTATCAAGCTGCAATAACAAGCGATTAATTCTTTCTGAACGTGTTGCGGGCCTAGAGTTTTGCCTTAAGTATAGCATCTAGGCTTGTCGGACTGTTGGGTAGTTGAATCTTTCAAGTCAAGATGGATTATTCAAAGTAGCGGATGGACGAATGAATCGTAGTGATACGAACATGACAGGAGAATGAAACCAGAACAAAGGTGTGGGAGAAGTCAGAGGACGCCCATGGTGTATTTGAACACACGATATGTTAACACACACAAACACACACAGGGTTTTTTCTTTGCCACAGCGCGATACAGAACAATTAGGGATTGAGCAGACTCATTGAGTGATGGAGGAGTACAGGAGGGCAGGAAGGTATCAGGGTACTCGCCCTAGAATGGCTGGTCTGTAACTTAAAAAAAACTAGCCATTGCTAACCGACACGATTTGTACATTCTTTAAAGTGCTGTGGCGATTTACTGGTTGTCTACCCGAATCTCACAATGAAAACACAGATACATGCACACGCTTGTACCCTTAAGTCGCTGTGTACTTAGGGTTGCTCGTAAAAATGTGAGAAGCAAATGTGAGCTTAAAATGAAGAGAATTCCAAGAAAGTTTTTATTCCGGTTAAGTCGAGCAGCGTAGAAATGGGTTGACAATAAGTGTCAATATGATGTTACGATGCTTTGACTGCCGGCGTAAATAGGGCGCTAGAAGTATTGATTCTCATCGTTGAATTCTCTTCTGGATCCGCTAAAAGGATTCTAAAATGTCGCAAGACTTGCGCAATGCGCGGTGAATTCAATGACCCCTGTAAACCGACGCAGGACCAAACGAAAACACGTTTACTCTCTAATTGAACGAATTGATTTGAGATCACAAACCACTTGCCAAATGCTCTATCTTACTAATTGCCAGCAGCAGTACTACCTAATGTAACATGACTATCCTTCCTATGTAGGACATTCAAATTCGTCTCTCGATGGCAGGGAATAAACATATTTGTGGAGAAAACTACGCTGAAAGGCTAAAGCAAACAAGCTATTTTAAAGACTCCATGAATTTTACCTTAAATTACCAGACCCATTGGTCGACTGTTCGGCTACGGTGGCGCAATGTTAATTGAAAATCTCTAAAATATAGTGGGCAGGCAATAGTGATTCGTTGACTACACAATAGCGAAGGGGTTATACTACGCGATGCCTGTACATATTGTGGATGGAACGGTGTACATACGTTAGAGACACGGAAACCTATGATGAAATAGAATACTGGTTGGGTTGGTCACATTACCATATTGACCTCGAAGTTATCTTCATATATATATATATATATATATACATATATATATATATATATATGTATATACACGGGTATACAGTTAGAGAAAGGAGAATCATGGAACGACACTTTACATGCCTAATGTAACGAAAAGACATTGCTAATACCGATTATAGCGTACGAGAGAGATGTCAAGAGCCGCTAGCAAATAAAGAAAACTGATGATCTCAATTTGTATTATACAACAACGGACAGATGGAGGTATTTATTCACTCTTGTTAGTTAGTTAGCTGACTAAATATGATTGGACTTGATATAGCTTTACAGGTAAAACACAGCGCACTTTTCATATTTTATTGTACATTTCGACATTTTTATTTATATCACTAAATACATAAATTCACTGGAAGAAACTCCCGTTCTCTTCATTCACCCATTGTTAGGTTTCCTTTTTGCCTCATAGGACAGCGAGGGGCAAAAAGTAGTCCTCATTGTAACAATATTCAATCCGTTCTGTCTAACCATGCCTGCTTCCTCAGCAGTTCCTATGCGCCGACCTAGATTCCGAAGCATATTACAAACAGATCAGCTTATGTGGTCTCATTGTTGAACTCAACCTTCCGCCTCGATTACCACAGGAGCCTAACCAAATACGTCCACCCCGCTCTGAGTGTTCACTGATGCCCAACAGAGGTGCGTTTTATTTCCCAGTGCGCGATGTAGCCATTGCTAACGTGTGTATTGTTTTGTTGCATGCATGCGATAGTCATGTGGTCCACGCCCCCCATATGAAGCTCAAGCAATCCGCCAGAAACCTCACCATAGAATCTTCGTCTAAACCAGTGCCGCAATCAAATTAGCTGTGGTTGTTTATAAATCGATGCGCTTTAGTTAGATAATCGTGATTAACAAAAGCGTTGCTATCCATCTTAACGCATTTACCCCATTCTAAATAATTTTCCTAACTTCGTGTGTATTGATTGATGTTTCTACAATTTCGTTACTGGAGACAGCTGCGCACGCATTGATTTTTACTCAAGTTGTCTCCATAATTATATTTTTAATCTAGAGTATAAATATGGTCGTATTTTGTCTGTATAAAGTGCATAACAACCCAAAAATCAACTTTAGCGATATTCCATTAAGGGATATTCTATTAGAGTCTATGTTCTACTCGAGAGCACTATAAATGATTTTTGATTGCGAAAAGAATAAATATCTTTCTATCACAGATCGGTCGATTGTTTAGTCCTTATATCAAAACGTCGTTTCAGAACAAACAGAAAACGGGACGAGAAACAGAATTTTATTGTGTCCACTGTGGTACATATCTGTGTTTAACCTGTTAAAAATAGAAAGCCGCCACACAGTACAACGGCGCACACCTGCCATCCTTCAAATCGCATCTTCGTCCAGAAGGAAGCTCTGTTTTGGCAAGGGCCGGCCGAGCTTTTTCGAAGCTGTGATAATCTACGGGGCAGTTGAACAATGGGGCTTTGCTAGTCTTGCGAGATGTCGTTGATGGCGTTTGTGTGTATGTGTGTGTGTGTGTGTGTGTGCTGTGGCTGATACCGCTCTGATCTTTTATCTAGGTTCAAGTGTGCTCAAGATCCGGGTGTTGGCATGCTCATTGGTCCGCCCGGAGGATAGGCCGTTGGGTATGGGAGGTACGGCAGCGCCTGTTGGGGCGGCCCATATTGGGGGCCCACGGTGGGTAGCGATGGTGGTTGATATTCCCCGCTAGGCGGTACATATCGTGGGAAAGATGGAACAGCCGTTGGCACCCTATTTTGTTCACGAAGTAGCTCAGCCGCCTTCTCCGCTCGCACTCGCCGAAGGTGGGAATCTTTACGGCTATCGATGAACTTAGCCAGGAACTCCTCCGCACTTATGGTTGACGAAAGGAAGTCGTTGGCAATCGACTGGAATATCGAACAATAGAACAGTGGCTTAGGTTCGTGTATGGAATCGATGTCTAATAGTGATTCCTCTTCGTGAATCACACGGTCACATGCACTCAGCCCCGCAGCTAACCGCTTTCGGCAGTTAATAAATAAGCAGCTGAGCTAAATCAGCTGTCTGTCACCTGCTGACATCGGATTCGTCAAAAATGGGAACTGCAAGGATTCTTTAGGAAACCTAATGGATACATTTTCAACATAACTTTGTGTATAGTTAAGAGTACGCGATGCTGCAGTGGATATCTCTGATATATCTAGGTCAGCTACAAAACCGTTAGCTTATCGTTTTTATTCGCATCCAGAGAGAATTTTCTGCCGTGGGAGAATTTTCTCCACTTGCAGTTATGATCTAGGTGACATGGTTGCCACACAGTATCGGTCATTAAGGCTTCAATCCTGGCCCAGCAGGACAACGTAACAGATACACCTTGGACCACTGCACCGTTTGGGTACCTCACTTCGTAGAAACTGGCCATAATCCACCAGTTCGAGCCTACGGCCATCACTCACCTCCGAGACATCTTCCGTTTCCCTCGCTGCCGCTTCCAACAACGCTTGAATCGTGTCGAGACTCGGTGGCGCGGTACTGGCTTGCGGGGCGTCCTCCTGGAGCTTCTCGACGTTTAACTTGAGCTGCTTTCCTTCATGGTACATTTGCAGTAGTTGGTTTCGCAGCTCAAAGAAGCGGGTCTCCTTTTCGACGTTCTCCCGCGCGATTCGGCGATTTTCTTCGATGAGTTGATTTCGGGATCGTTCCATAGCGCGTGCCGCTGGCCCGTCGATAAACTGTCGATCAAGGGTGGCGTCTTCGCATTCAATCAAGCAGGTGAGCTCATCCTTGCTGGAATATGAACATTTTACAGGACAGATGAAGCGCCGGGAACAGTTATGTTAATATCCATTTTGATGCAATTTAGGAAAGCGCCTCGTTAAATGATACCGGCGTTGGCTAATAATCTATCTTTTACTAAATGTCTGCTTACTCGTTGTCTGTCATAGCGATGTTTGGCATGACATTTGACAACGGGTTAGAACTCGGCATGCCGAGCTGGAAACATCTTTGTAGACTTTTCGATATGAATCGTTTTACAAATCTTAAGTTTAAAGGCGTTTTTGGCTCATTAACAACAATGCGCTTATATGCTTCGTTGAAGATTCCGCACAGAATAACAATAATAGTAATAAAACCAGAGTTTACAAGGCACTTTTTGATTTCTGTAAGCCCGTCTTCGATTTGCTCAAGGCATCTGACCGGCCGAACGACGAAGTCTAGCTAAAAAAAAAAGGTAAACAAACACGTGACATAAATGTTCTCAAGACGACTCTGCATCTGAGAAAAGGAGCACAGTTCGCTGGTAATGCACAGCATATGGCAATAAAATAGCTCCATGCGGTTAGGGCTTGACTGCATGGCGTTCGTACCGCAAAATCTGACATGTCAAAAGGCGTCCTCAACCGTATCGCTTTCAACCCGACCGTTGCTGCTGCGAACAATATCCTGTCATGCGCCATAGCTAAGTTTGACGAGGCTGCGACATTTGATACCGGTCTGCATCCGATCCTCGGCATTTACGTCCGCTTCAAGAGCCACCCGCCCTCTGTGTCCACTGAGCCACAAAAGACTAAACGTCTCGCAAAGACGGAAACTCTGCCGAATTTTCATGTTCTAAATCAAACATGGCTACGCTAACCTGGAACCTGTAACGCTAACATGGAAAACGGGCAAAGCGACTATCAAACGTTCATGATTCTCTTCCATGTGCGTATACGGAGCTAACGTTACGTTTGTAGTAAGAGGAACTCGAAAAGGTAAAGAATGACTTTGTGAAACTGTTGTGCCAAGTAGCATTCGAATAAATATGGAAAGGATGGCTGCTCACTTAGCCGTTATGGTGTACGCTGTTGTTGTTGGAATTTCGAGCACGGTTCCGATGACCCCAAATTTGCCAACACGTACGAACATTGCGGGGTTCGCTTGCGGACAGGGTGACTATTACCCGAAAAAAACAAAGAGACAACTACGGACAACTTTATACGCTTAATGACAATAAAGCGCAATTGAGAAACAGACTCAACCTTCGCGACGACGAGAGCCAAGACAGTGAAAAAGTGTTCGACGCAGATCCAGATGACGTCAAGTAGGAACAGTTACAGCGATTTGTGAGTACAACGGACATACTAAAAAAGCCAATAACCGAATCTTACGCTTAAGAGAGGGTTTACGAGCGAAATGACCACACGCAGATGACGTAAAATGAATGCTGGAAATGGCCGCGCGTATCGTCGAAGATTATATCTCGTAACTGGAATATCGTCGTAGTGCACACAGAAGCATACGTCAAGCTTAGTGTGGTACGCGGGGACCAACCCTTGGCTTAAAAGATTCTTCATGAAAATGTTTGCACAGAGGCATATGTCTAACCTGATTAATAAGATTATGGCAGGTGTGTACATTTGTAACGTAAATACAGAGAGATACAAAGACAGAAACACAACAGGACGTAGGTATCTTTATTCGATTCCTCGGCGTATTCGCTCGCGACTTGGCCTAGCAGGTTTTTTTCATTGAGCAGTCATACGACAACGTTTCAGGTCACTAATCGCATTGCGTCCATCAGAACGTGTGACAATGTCGCGACCATCGTCAGTAAGCTTTTCTCCAGCGCCAGATATTTGCAATGTGCGGATAGAGTCGAGAACGAACGAGGGGGACCGGTAGTCCACTCTCTTAGCGGACGTTTGCTAAGCCATTAAATGAGCCGCTTCAAGGTGAATCTCGTCAACTAACGTACGCGTTCGAACTCGGGTATCTCTCTCACTCGAGCTGAGTATTGTCTCACGATGCCCGAAGAACTCTCCGAAGAAAATTGGTGTTTTTGGCGTTCGATATCCACATCATATGCCCGTTTCGTAGTAATCGGTGAAATTTGGTGTCAAGATACAACCGGAGCGATTAGTCACCCCGGGGCCCGGCGGAAGCCCCGTTCACCGTTGTGCCACAACTTTTACCAAACATAACGTACAGATTCGCTGTCCGCTCCGCCAGCATGAGACGGCGTTTCTCAAAGCTTCATTAGCATACAGAAAATTCTTACCGGACTCTACGTGCAGGTGGAACCTTCACTATTTGTGATTCGTACCGATAAATGGTCACCATAATTAAAGCGTCACCCAACGTTTGCGCTATATGCGGTGCATTTTTCCCTCTGTTTGCCACATGTCGATGTGATGAGATTCTGGCTAGACTAACACGGCGCCCGGGTTTGCTTCACATTAGTCCGTGGCGAACGATGCCTCATCGGGTGCCGCAATGGGAAACGATCGATGTTGATCCATTGGTTCTGGCAATAGACACGTTAGCACACATTTGTTATGGTTGTTCTTAGCCCGCCAGCGCACCCCCGTTCTTGCAACCAACTTCTGCACACAGTCTTCGTTATCCTAACATTGTGCTGAAATTATCCTGTTCATAAAATGTGGGATGCTCGCGTTCGCAACAACGGCTGCATGCAAAAGTTGTCCGCGTCTTAGAATCATCGCTAGATCAGTACGAAGTGGAACACAGCGAAGCCGAGTAACAACGCGACCAACATGGGACGACGTGTCCCGAAAAAATACGAACATCGTCCGAGTGAAAATCGGCACAATTCATTGAGACAGCGACATGACAGTGCGTGACAGTCATGCGTGACGTCCGCTTTCGGCATCGATGTATCATCATCATCATCAGCTGTCGAGTAATTTTCTCGACAGGGGGCGGATACCACATGTGGCTGCTGAGATGCTCAACTCATTGTCGATCAGCTGCTGAGTGTTGACGTCAACACCGAGTACCGAGAGATTGGCTCGTTTTGAACCGGTTTCCGACAGATAATCAGCTACGATCTTTTAATGCGTCATACCACCACTCACCTCATCTCCTGGAAGTTGTGGATGAGTCCTGCAAGCTCATTGCGCAGCTGCGAGTCCGCCAGTCGATATGTCATCTTGCGATGCCGTTCAGGCCCTGGGTCTCGCGGGATGTCGGACCGCGGTGAAGGGCAAGGACAACGGCGTCAAGGCGCGATTTTCGTGCTAAATTGCCGAAACACGCTGGGACGTCGCTCGATGGTAGCGTTACAAGCGACGGATCCACGCATTCACCGCTCAAGAAATCTACGCGATCGTATCCATACGACGAAGTCAGCACTTGCCAATGAGGCTAAACTTGCTTATTCCGATTAACGTAGCCACCAAGCCGAGTGCCCCGACTAACCAGCCGGAGTCAGCGGGAGAGGGGATAATTTCTGCAGTGTAGTCACTCAGGTAGGAGCGGCAGGACCACTTCAACAAGAAACCAACAACATCAGAACGAGCAACCACAACCCAGTTTCTCTTCTCGTCTACTAAGTTTCTGCCGTATTACGGTCGCATGCCTTAGAAGTTCAACAACAGCAGCAGTGGACGACTTTACGTTGATTATCAGGCAGGGGGAAATCATATGACAGAGACACAGCTCAGGTAATACACGAATAACACCCAAACACAGACCTATCAGTTTAGCGCATCTTCATTAGCCAGCCACAAACTCATCGGTCGAATACGGACGACATAGGTCGCTGGCGAGGGTCCTCTTCACACAGATGATGGCTGGCCCGTTCTTGTTACGTATGGCTATATCGTGCGTGGCTACCCACACCGAGACGGAACAACAAACGCGGCCGCTAACTCTGGAACATCTCCGCTGTTTCGAGCGACTCAATGCAGCCGCCGTCGCTGCCGCCGCCGCCACCATAGACCGTAGCGATCGAGTTCCCTTTCCCACTTCTGACTAGATGCGCCAACCGGACGGTGAGAGACTTGTCGTGAAAGGAGAATGCGCTGGTATTAGCGGGGCCAATGGGCCACCCTGCAAAGACACAGGCGCAAACACATAGGCACACAGACACATACACAGGCGCAAACACAGACACAACACACACACACACACACACACACACACACACAGGCACAGAGGCACACAGACACATACACAGGCACAAACACAGGCGCAAACGCAAACACAGACACAAACACGGGCACAAACACAGACACAAACACAGGCACAAACACAGGCACAAACACAGGCACAAACATAAGCACAGGCACAAACGCAAACACAGGCACAAACGCAAACACAGGCACAAACACAAACACGGGCACAAACACAGGCACAAACACAGGCATAAACACAGGCACAAACACAGGCACAAACACAAACACAGGCACAAACACACAGGCACAGACACACACAGGCACAGACACACACAGGCAGGCACAGGCACACACAGGCACAGGCAGGCACAGGCAGGCACACACAGGCACAGACACACAGGCACACACACAGGCGCGCGCACACACACACAGGCGCGCACACACACACACAGGCGCGCGCACACACACACACAGGCGCGCACACACACACACAGGCGCGCGCACACACACACACAGGCGCGCGCACACACACACACAGGC
>MNPL01031082.1:0-27464 GCA_002081605.1 Tropilaelaps mercedesae | reverse complement strand
CTTCTGTTCGTCGAGCTGTTGTAGGCGGTGTCGCTCTCATCTCGAGGCGATTTCCCTGTCCTTTTCTTCACTGCCATTCGCATCGCGTCCGCCCGACGCGAGCGAATCGCCCTTTTCTGGCGTGTCATCAAATGGCGGAATCCGTTTTGCCGACGATAACCAATTCGGCCAGGGTGCACCGAAGTTCTAGGACACCCCCCTAGGACGCTCCCGTCCGTCAGCGTTGACACGAGCGGAAGGCGTTTGTTCGGCCGGTGGCGCGTAATGCCAGAAAATAGGTAACGTCCACAGACGCGTTCCGGTCGCTCGTAGCGAATGAGCGCGACGACGGTGTCCGAGCCGCTCCCTTTAGACGCCGTCGACGGCCTCCGGAGTGGGTTCGGGGCATGGCACGAACGCTACGTCTACGTTCTGTACTGGCCTGTACGTTTTTCTCGCCAATCGCTCTCGTCCTTCGAAATGGCCGCACGCACGCCGTTGGAGCATCGTTTCGGACTCGCATAACAGCGAGGGCATCGAGTGCTCTCAGTGGCGAAATGGCGTTTAGCATCGTCCGATATATTATCGGGGTAGTACAGCAAACCGTCATCCGTGTGTGTGTGTGTGTGTGTGTGTGTGTGTGTGTGGTCGGAGTTATGCAGTCGACGTTGTTAAGTTTCTTCTAGCGCCCCTGAATAATACTGACTGAGCGACCTTATGAATACAATAAAACTTCCTCGACCAGTCGTTGTCAGGCAGGAAGTGTTGATTCTGGTGCAGATGGAGCGCGAAAGACAAATGAGCCGGACAAATAATCTGGGCAATCAAGTTGGGCAAGTAAGCTGGACAAGTAAGCTGGGCAATCAAGTTGGGCAGGTAAATTGAGCAAGTAAGCTGAGCAAGTAAGTTGGGCAATCAAGCTGGGCAAGTAAGTTGGGCAATCAAGGCTGGACCAGTAAACTGGGCAAGTAAGCTAGACAAACAAGATAGGCAATCAAGCTGGGCAAGTAAGCTGAGCAAGCCAACTGGGTAAATAATCTGGGTAAGCCAGCTGGGTAAGTAAGCTGGGCAAGTAAGCTGAGCAAGTCAGCTGAACAAGCAAGCTGGGCATGTAAGCTGGACAAGTAAGATGGGCAATAAAGCTGGGTAAGTAAGTTAGGCAATCAAGCTGAGCAAGTAAGTTGAGCAAGTAAGCTAGGCAAGTAAACTCGGCAATCGACCTGGACAAGTAAGCTAAGCAAGCAAGATGGGCAATAAAGCTGGGCAAGCAAGTTGAGCAAGTAAGTCGGACAATCAAGCTGGACAAGTAAACTGGCAAGTAACCTGGGCAATCAAGCTGGACAAGTAACTTGGGAAAGTAAGCTGAGCAGGCAAGCGTAGTTTCTCGCAGGGCAAATAGGAGTGGTCTACGCATGAGTTGGTCATGCGACGACAGCTGGCACGACCGTACCCCGCAGTCACACAGTCACAGTAAACAATCGGTAAAACCTGTAGAGTCGAACGCTCTGAAAACATGCCACAGGGGGGAGACACGTGGTCGAGAATCGGCGTTCATTATCTCGACATGTTGGCCCGGCTGCTGTCCGGTTTAAGTTCTCATGGAAAGGCAACGCCCTGAGCGGTGCTACAACTTCGGATTGACGCTGCAAATGGCTCAGGCAATCTTATAAACAGACGGGAGCTGCCTTCTCCAAGCTGTAGGCGGGGCTCTATCGATTGCCTAATGTCCCAGAGTTTACTGCCGACCCTATAACGTCTTGCTTGGCGACTGCAAGAGAGCCGATGTCTCATTTCTGATAGGGTTGACCTTTTTCATTGCCAGAGCAAAATATCGGGTACTCAAATAATTATCGTACTTTCAAAGATAGCTGACGTTTCTAAGTACTGTCTGAATCTAAATGACGATTTTCGTTTTTTTTTCTTTGTTACTTGATATTCTGTATCGTAATCATTTCGATTCGACTTGTACGTCTCGGAAATGTTTTATTTCGGAAAGCTTGCCAAGTTGTAGGTTTGAGCGGCGAAAAATAAAGAACAGCGCTTCATTCGAAAGCGGACCATAACAATATATTAAAAATGGCTTGCGATAAGGCATTTGGCGGAGAGTTGCACACAGCTGAGCCGCGTCACGACAACCTCTGTCTCGGCCAGAGGGCCGAGTGGTTGGATCGATGTGTTCCAAAACTGGCAAGTTGTACCGTGTGTGTCGGGTTGACTGCTTCGTTCGATCTGGAGAACTTGAGATATAGTCCGCAAATATACGCCGAGACATTCAGAAAGTGGGGGCACGCCGGACTGCTGCTCCCGAAAAATCCATACTTTCGGGTAAGTTGGAGGAGTACCACCTCCCGCCAGTCTCGGGGGACTCCCGGTATAGCGGCGCGGTTGCGTTAAAACAGTATTTGCACACAGCTGTTGTCGATTTGGCAGGCGTGTCCTGCTTAACTGTCAAGATCGGGTGACCTTTCCGAGTGTGTCGCCTTCGGCTGACATCGTTCTGTTGTTGAACAGAGATTGACGTACCTTGGCCACTACCAGAAGACGGCAAACGGTTTAGCTCGCCACGCAGTTGTCGGTCGTTGTGGTTTACTATATAAGATGCAACACGACGTATTCCTGCTCAAATGGCTTCTTTGCGTTCTGCAATGTTCCAGATGGTGAATAACAACCCTTCCCTTTCTGCGCATAATCGGAGCCTAGCATTACCGAACGTAATACCCGATATATATTGTGGACAAATTGTACCGGCAGAGTGTCCAGATGTGATTTAATGGTGAAACGACGAGTCAGTACGGTCGAGTAAAGCCATGAACTCACAGAACCATTCGGGCAGTCAGCGTGGCGGTACGAACCTAGCGTGTGGCCGCCGCTATGGCTAGACTGTGCCTAGGTTCCAAGGCGCAGCCTTATAAATGTCCGCGATCAATGTCTCTGATTATTGTCCGACCTCTGCTTTCTGATATTGGCTGCGTCCGCGTAGAGTTCCGTTTACATTATTGACGGGGATAAGGATCCCGGGTGGTCGTTCGCTTGGCGAGTTAGACATCACTCAGCATGCGCTTCGAAAGCTGACCCGTCGAAGGACCCCTCAGCATCATTATTTTGCTTCGTCTAGGGAGCAGGCTTTTGACGTTGTCTCCACTTCGTCTTTGTCTGAACCTGCCTGTGCATTTGTTATTTTATTTTACGTGGGACGGTAGACGGCAGGACCGTTAGAACAGAAAAGAAGAGAGACACACAAAAGGCACCTTTGCCAAAAATGCAGCGTTTGCTGCCGTTTTAGGATGAGCTAACGAAACGCGCCACATTGCCTTAATGCTGCCTAAAAGGCTAAAAATCTGACACCCACCGGGTCCCCCGGGCATGTAGGTGCCCCGGGTGCTTAAAAATACACTCGCTAAAATCATCTCTACTGCCACTCCTTCCCTTAATGCAAGTCGCTGATCGTCGCCGTTCTCAAAGCCGCCCCCACACCTCCGTAAGGTCAGACCAACGAAGCAACCGCGTCGAATCACCCAACGTGGTCAAACCCGATTGGGGTTTCGTGTGCCACAACGACGACAGCCGCAGATCCCCGAGCATCGTCGACGGTCGTCTGGTGATCGCCACTGGCGGCCCCGATACGACGCCAGCCGCTGACCAACATCACAAAGGCAAACTGGCCCTCCGTCCGTCCGTGATTCGACCCAGTTCGGCTATGCGATCGTCGATCGACGGTCGGTGCGTCCAGGACCGACAGGACTGCGCGGTCTGCGAGCGTAGCAGAAGCTACTCACTCACTTTGCACGCACTCAGACTCTCGCCGGACGGTCTCGCCGAGTTGCGGGTCGTTTCGTGTCCCTCGTGGCTATCAACTGTCGGTCCCTACTCGTGTCAGATCCGGAGATGTCTGTTTCGGACCGCCTCAGCTGAACCCTGAGTGCACCAGGCGCACGCCCACACGAGAGGATGAATATCGTTCAATGTCTCATGGCGTTCGTCGTAGTCGGTCCGTATACACTTGATCTATGATTGCTCTGGGAGGGCTGCTCGTACGCGGCGCACAGATCTTCACTAACTGTCAGATACGCCGATCGGTCGGTCCTGGCTAGCTCGGCGGTATTCACGGAAGGAGAAACTGTGGTCAGGAGACGGTGCAGTCAGGGAACTGTGAGCAGCACGCGGTGTCCGGATAACTTCTGGTTGGCCGGTCGTCTATCGGTAAACCATGGTAATACGGCCCCCGTGGGAGGGCTCGAGATCGGAACCTAAGGCCGACTACGGCGAGGGCCAAAGCCGCACCGCTTCATAGAACCGCAGCTACTGTCTTCGTCATTTCGCTGGTCGGATAGAGTCTGATTTCGTGTTTAACCGGATGTCCGCATGGTCTGCCGCGTTCGTCAGCGGCCGTCATATCGGTCTAAGCCGTAGAACAAGTTCGTCGGCCGGGGCGCTCATCAGCGACAGGGCGTTCTTCATGTGCCGAAGGCCATCTCAGCACCGAAGGCCAAGCGCTGGAGAAGAACTGTAATCATCTCTCGTTTCGAGAGACGGCCGGCCGAACGCGGCATACACGTGTATAAATAATACATAAACTGTCTCTCTGAAACGCGATTAAGACAACATCATCGCCGTTGGATATCATTTCGTTTGTTGATGCGCGTACATGAGATGCAAGTTCGGCTTGTCTAGAGGCGGGGGGGCGTGCGCGCGGTGTTGTGCGAATGGACTGCGTGTACTCTAATGGAATAACGAGCGACGTAACTGCCAACGTTATCTGCTGTTGCTAAAGCCGCTGTCACTCTGGTGCCTATTCGATTGGTTAACGAAGGTGCGTTCCATGTGGCTTCTTCGTTACTTGCAGATTATCAGCACTCTCGGCAGAAGCGTTAAACAGCGTTGGAGAACGGCGCAACCGATACGCCACGCGCTCTTCCGAGTCGTCTGCTAGTTTTGGAGCGGCCGGTTAGTATCTAAATAATCATTTTATAAACGACAGAGTCACTTCTCAAATAACTACACGCCCAGTGCCTGTGGGTGTGAGCATTGTAGAAAAAATTAGAGAAGTCCACACTGCTCATTCGCAGAGGTAGCCTTCGTTAAGCTGAAGCAGATAGCCGAAATGTGTTTATTAGCATAATGATCAAATTGCTACGCATCGAGGTCACCAGAGAGTTGCAGGCGCTGCGCGAGAAATCGCTGCGACACGTACCAGACACGTTGGCCAGATGCTTTGCAGAAATGCAGTTCTCGTTCGTAAAGATTTCGGGCAATTTATTGTTGAATATTGTCAATCGCCCAGTAGACCGAATGCGTTTCCTATGCATGAGCACCTGATGTCTCTATACCTGCATTTAATGATGGTAGCGCAGTTTTTTTTTTTGTTATAATTATAGTTGAAGGGGGAAGGGCACAAATGAATGTGGGCCTTCTACCCGTCCGCGGGTTGCCCCCTAAACGTCGATCAGCAATCAATAGAAAATGGGATATGCCCCTACTACATGACATGGCATTTGCGTGAGTACGGCTCCAAGTGTCCCGCGTCTATTGTTGAGCAATGGATGTAGATGGTAAAGGGCATTTACGAACGGATCTTCTGTGTGTAGACAACAAGGTAAAGCCTATCTGACTTTTGTAGTTGACGCGTACGTCGTGGAAGCTGTCGATGAGCGTCATGTCGCTTCTTGCGAAACAAGCTCAAGGGTGTAGCGTTTAGCTGAACACTGCAGCTCAATCAGAGAGGGGCAACTACGCCTAGTACATCGACAGAAAATGCCCTAGACATTGGCAGTGGGTGACCGCAAAGGGGCACCATGAAAATCACCATTTGCGAAGTAACATGTCTAAAACGTGTTATACGCTTGTCTCTGTGCCCCTTTCACGGCCAAGACTCTGACCCTGTCGATTGTTTATTATGTTGCTATAATTGTTATTATTAACAAAGGCTATTTATCGCATTGGCTTAGGTCAAACTAAGCACAGCCTTTCCATGATTCATAATTTAGCACAATAATGAGGGTGTTCTAGTTTCACATTAAACAGGTTATAAATTTTCAAGAATCGACAAAGACCGACATTATTAGAAAGAAGAGTATTAATCCAAATGTTTTTGTGTCGAACCGGTAGCTTCGTAATTGTTACGGTGTTTATCCCAGGATTGAGAATTTGTAGTAATTCTAGATTCATCAGTGTTATCCTATAAGAGACTCTCAATTTCGTTGTAATTTACACCTGTTTTTACTGTCATCAAATATTTTTAGTTTTTGGCCATGCTTCATGCGACGTTCTCTACGGCAGGCAGATTTCGCCGAGCTTTTGCGGCTGAGTTGACTAAAATTTACTTGAGCTAATTTGGTGAATATTATGCCGTTAAAACACATCAGGTTTTGCTTCTTCACCAGAGTGATTTGGAAAAAAACTAAAAAAAAATGACACTGAAGCTTGAACACTAAACATAAAAAGATAATTAAATAAATAAAAACTAGTGGGGCAGCATTGGACTGAGATTCAATTAGATTCAACAAGACGAAGATGCCGATTCGGACTGATCGTAGTTTCTACAACACAACCTCAGTTTCCAAAGAATGTTAAAACAAATAGTCCATATATAAGAAACATTGATTTTCAAGATCTTTTAGACCTGCACCCTTTTTATCAGCAAATGTACTTCGCTAATAAGTGCAACACCTAGAAAAAAAAACTGCTCAGTCAGTGCAGTTGAAGAATATGCCGAGAAGTTACGATGTTCCATGAAGACACCATGCATGAGCCAGAAACAAACGCTTTTGCGCGGCGGATTCCATAAACAGTTTAGACAATCGCTCGAACTGACTACCGGAGCGAAGATGCGAATCGTACTTGTATCTGAGGCTTTGACTTTTAGAGTCAAAGAAACAGTGCTGCTGTTAACGTGATTAATGCCATCCACTCAACGGTACCAATCTACAAATATACAAGGTCCTATCGAGGAATGTGTTAGGATGCTATAGCATCTATTTCAAGTGAGTACAGGGCCGATTCTTTTGTCTTGCATTGCAACTAACATATTTGACTTGTATGAGTTGCATATGTTAGAGATAGAAAACACCGCAAGGCGACGCGAAAAACGCTTTAAGCGGCCACCATAAGGAAAAATGTAAGAATGAGAAGTTGAGAAGAATGAGACCCCGATGCATAGGGTCGAACAGCAACTGGTCTCCGTACAATTTCATGAAGACATAATCTCGAGGTCAGGTCAGGTGCAGGGTTACAGGCATATATTATTAGTGAGCTCCAAGAAGGAAGTCAGAGAAGTGAGTACATCGGAGGTCTGGAACACTGCTCAGGGGCCGTCAAGCAATATACTGGCAAATTTAGGCCCTACAGAGATATAAGCACATAACGCACGTTGCAGTTAGCTTTGACAGGTACCCCAAGTAGTAAAGGGACCAACGGACCTGATCTTCGGGCACGTCGAACTCGGTGGCTCTGGGGTGCATTCGTATGCGCCTTGCGATTGGAGGAGACACGTAGGTTCGATCCCCGCCAGTGCACATTTACATTTATATGGGGTGATCCGTCTTACGAAATAATACGAAAACTGCTACCGTGGACGATAAATCTTGGCTGATGGTCAGCTTCACAAAAATATTTTGATCTTCGGGCACAGAGTACATGAAAATGTTTGTGCCCACAGCTCAATATTGTTACCGTTGTAGGTCTCGATAGCGTTTAACCCGCTTTCTTGAAGACTTATGCGGTGTTGGCATACTATCACTGTCATATATTCGATATAATCGTTGTGCACTTTATCATCGCAGTCCTTGATGATTTCAATAGTGCCTTCAGCAAAGGCCTATAACTTGAAACATCGATGAGAGAAATAAAGGTCGTAGGCCTTTCCTGGATAGGGGCATATATATATATACATGTATGGGCACGACAACGTGATCGGATTTTACTATGGCGAAGCCTTTATCTACATATATATCTACATAAATCTGTCGTCGTAGGAGAGTTTAGGTTATTCTATAAGCCGATGATCTAGTCCTTTATGGAAAACAAGCGCAACAGCCTTTGACAATGCTGAATGACTATGTTTTTATGGGGCTAGCCGAGCTATAGCTATGACCAGCTCCAAAGTGGCTGGAATGGCCATCGCATGCTACGTGCAAGTACAGTTTATAAGTTTCGCAGATGTTCTTAGGCTTTAGCAAGTTGTTCTTCTTCATGGCCACGCTGCTGGACGACTCTGACAGGTTTTCATATTCAGACGCGGAATTAAAACGATTTATTCTTGCTCACACATGACTGAATGCAGTGGTACTCTATGTAACGGTTACACCAACCTATTATTTGGCCTTAGATAGCAAATCTTCATTGACCTTCGATTTCAGCAGAGTACCTGACCGAAATAGTGCTTCTTCCAGTCACCGAACAGGGGGATTGTTTAAACCCATTAGTTAATGTGATATGAAACAAGCACAAGTTGAAAAATAGTTCCGCAACACTGGAGTTATGTATGACAATACTTTTTGTAATCCAGAGGCTACCAACGTGTAACCAGCCGTGTAAATTTTCATGGGCCAACGATGTATATTGAAGCTGAAGAAACTTGAAATGCATTAAAATTAAATTAAACTCTCTTCAATGAGTAGTAGTACTTAAGCCTGTTATCAATTAGTTCACTTGATCAATTAAAATAAAGCCGTTTGCCATGTTAATCAGGTATACAAAATTATTCGGATTTATTAGAAATATGAAAACTATATATAGATAGAATCGTTTAAGTTCACGTGTATTGTTTTAGAAAACAAATGAACTTACGTGCATGTGGCTCTATAGTCTATTTGGGTATTTCTTCGCTAAGTGAGAGAGGAGCCCATGCGTTAGAATCGAACAATTTGTAGCTAACTATCACTAACTGGTGTTGGCGGCTCAACTATGAGCTATAATCGGTCTAGATGGATTAGTATACGAATCACGTACGCTCCCGTAGATTCAGACGTATATGCATACACGTACTGTCAACTAACTACTCATACGCGAATTAACACACACACACATGGTGACATTTTACAATGCCATGCAAGCTTTTTCAGTTCGTCTAGCACTGCTAAGCCGTCACTGAGTCTGTCCTCGTAGGCCAGTATAAAAATGCCATTTACGGCTGGCAAATTCGGTTCACTGAGAAAAGCGTTCTCCCTTTGTTTGTTGAAATATGCGTGTTTGTCGCGATCCGTAATTGACTGTTGTTATTCCCTAGATCTCCCTAGAATTTTGTGAGACGTATGACATTGCTGAACGATATTTAATGAAAATTGGATGTACAAAAGTAGAATATTATATTAGTTTATTATAGTGAGCGTAGTTTTTTTTGTGCGCCTTCGTGGCGCGTTCATTCATGCAACAGAATGTTTTCAGAATTCTTCAAATGAGCCTAAATCTCATTTGCTTTCAATCTCGTTTTTATTAGAAGCCATTTTCCGTTGCATTTTTCGTTGTGCATTGTTGTCTGATGTTTCGTTAATACAATTATGCAATTTTCGCTTCGCCCACGCTCCACGCGAGTCATCTTCGCTCAGGTAGCGCTGAGTGCGAAGATCAGAAGTAGATAGTAGTAGAACGAGATGTAAACGAAGTCTGTGAGAATTGCCTTATTCGACATTTTTAGCAGTTGTCTGTATCCGAATAGTAACATGAGTGGCACCTACAATGGAACAGTGCACGTACAGACCTTTAATAGAATTAAATACCTTCAATAGAACTAAATACTCAACATTGTTTGTTATTTTTGTAGCACGCACAAGATGATTACTCAGTAGTCCTTTTTGGACATGCCTAGTTATCACCGAACAAGCAAAGGTAATTGTTTACCTTATAGCTGTCTCGTTTAGTAATATTTACACTAAGACGACTAATAATAAGCATTTCACGCGTTCGCTTTATGCTGTGGCGTTTGGGTGTGCGCTTTTTTCCAGGTGTAAGCCAACTCGGTATGGCGCGTGGTCGAAAAGGGGGCTACCAGGAGCCGGGGCAGCGCGGTCCGTCCGCGCTGTTTTTACTCTCGGAAAACAATCTCCTACGGCGGTACACCCGCTTCATCATCGAGTGGCCGCCGTTTGAATACGCCGTGCTGTTGACTATTATTGCCAACTGTGTAGTTCTTGCCCTCGAAGAACATCTGCCTAAGGGAGACCGAACGCCACTTGCTCAGAAACTAGTGAGTGCTTCTTATCGGGTTTGGTCGTTAGAGTCCTGCCAGGTCGAGGGACGGCAACACTTGGAAGAAGGGTTAAAATAGCGGTAGGGGGTCGGTCGGTAACGTTGGTGACGTGCAAGTCTCCGCTACATTATCCAAGGATTCCGTCAGTGACAAATCCTTCGGCTGCAGGTTGCCTTTTCACGCATGGCCATGGGCAGACGAAAGCATATTTGTAGTACTGAAGTCAGACAAGAACAGAAAATCTATCGTCTGGGAAGGACCGAACTGACACGAGGATTCAAATATCTCGTTGCTTCGCCTTCACTTGGCGATTTCGAGGGCGCCAGAATGATGTCTCTTTTTGTCTGTTAATTACAGGAAAAGACAGAGCCGTACTTTTTAGGAATTTTCTGTGTTGAAGCGTTGCTGAAGATTTTAGCCTTAGGATTTATACTGCACAGCGGGGCGTACCTACGAAACGTTTGGAATATGATGGACTTCGTTGTTGTTGTTACGGGGTAAGTGACCTCAAGCCAGCATGTTTCTCGATCAGATCACTTCTTGCCGCCTACCAGAGTGCATCAGCAACTTCGTATGACAGCTAGAAGAGGGGGCTATCATCATCTGGCCTCGTGTTCGATGGTTTCAGCACAGGCATCTAATTGCCACTCGGCGCAGTAGCAGACATGCAATGATTGATTTCTCTGGCATCCCGCTTGTCATGATTCTGTGTTGATCTTTACAGCTAAACTAGAGCGAGAACAAAAAACGCCTATTCCAACGATATGTTTCTACGCTTACGATTAGCAGGCTAATGCAGTGTTGTAGCGAAGTTTCCGCCCAGATGAACTTTTTACGCTCGTCTATTCTACACAGTGGATGAACCATGATGAACCAAATGCCTTCGGCTAATCGCCACTATCGGCTAGAAATAACCATTGTTATCAGCCGATCAACATCGAGAACAATAAACAACGACACCGAATACCCAAAGGTACCTTTTGCCGGACCTTCCTTGAGTCCCTAATCTATTCTTGTCGTCCCTGTGCCCCGTCGTTGTCCATCATCTTTTTTCGAGTCCACCACATCTGAGAAACGGCCACTACGCCAGCGACAACGCCCAAGAAAGAACTCGACTCCAATCAGTAATTCAAGCGACAAAAAAGGAGCCGTTGATGTGTAACCGTGTCGTCTGTGTAATGTGTGTCACAATTTCAGTCTGTTTAGTGTTTGCGTTGCGGAAAGTGCGGACTTAGATCTTCGGATGTTGCGTTCGTTCAGAGTGCTTCGGCCCCTCAAACTGGTCTCGCGTACGCCAAGTAAGCGCTGCGTCCGAACGTCCCATTGTTCGTTCGGCGGTCTCGCTCTCTCACTATCTCTGTCCCGCCTCCCTCCCCTTTAACTCTCTCGCTGTCTTTCTCTCCGTTCGGTCGTACTTGTTTGTCAATGCAAATTCGAATGCCGCCGTTTCCTTTTCCGAAGGTCACTGAAGGTCGTCTGGTGACCCCACCTGATCGTGGATTGTCCGCATCTTTCGCCCGTGCCTCCGTGCCTTTTGCGATGGTCGGTGCGGTACGCTGCTAGTGGTACCGCTCGTACCTTTCTTCCCTCAATGACTAATGATCATGATGACATGATAATGAGATGAGTTGATGAATTGATGATAATGGGGCTGTTATTGACATGATTGATGATGGATGCCCATTTCGGTGCCCAAACACTCTCTCTCTCTCTCTCACACATACACACTGATCGGTTATGATGCCCCCCTCCCCAATGCGATGCAGACTGAGGTTATTTGATTGGTTGATCGATTGACTGGTTGATTGATTGATTGAATGGTCGAATGGGTCGGGACTGGTTCGTTCGTTGATTTGACTTTAAACGCCAATTATTGACTGGCTGATAATGATGAGGTGATATGGTGGTGGTATGGACTGGTGACGAGGTCCGGCCTGTCACGGACCCCATGATAATGATGATGATCCTATGATAATTATGACTGATAATGACATGGTTGATGATGATGATTGATTGATGAATGATTCAGGAAAAAAGTCGTGCTGCAAGATGAGTAGATGCGCCATTCTAGGTGGCGTGGGATGGCGCCCGCCTGTTCAGGCGCTCTAGCCCTAGCGTGGCCCCTAGAGGCCTAGGTCTGATATGAATATTTGACTGATTGATGATTGATTGACTGAGCGACCTTTGACCCTCACGCACGCCCACGGAGTCGCATATCTATGCTAGCTTCATCTTAGCTCATGCCATCTGCTTAAAGTGCAAGCTGATTGCACAAAACTGATGATCGCTATCCTTAAACTTAGGAACAAAGTGACATATTCGTTTGTGTCCTCGTTTACAGCAGTAATACAATTTTCTCATAGAATTGAGCGACTCCTGAAGCGCCTGTGAGGAACATGCAAGATTATGCGATGTGTGGTGGTAGTCTGGCTGCATAATTTATGTTCATTTGCAGGTTTGTAACGTATATTATACCGGACAACTTAGACTTAGATTTGAGAACGCTACGGGCGATCAGGGTTCTTCGGCCCCTGAAACTAGTATCGGGGATACCAAGTAAGTCCCTTACGGACTTTCGCTGTCACCCTCAAGGACCCTTGGAACTTGATGGTGACCTTTTTTTTGACGGTAGATTGGAGATCCCTCGCAATGTGTTGGTTGAGCTTTACGATCCCTACAGCAAGTGGCCTCCAAGTTAGCCTGCATGCTTCACTTCTTCGAGAGCTATGGATTATGCAAAACAAACTACTTTTTTCCTTTGATCATAAAAACCGAGCTTTGTTGAATCGATAGTGTAGTAACGACAAAACTTCGCTACGATGTCGCAAATGACGAACGAGTTGAGAAAGCTAACATAAAAAAAAAACGAGCATGCACGTCTAAGTTGACTCAAAAATGCATGTGGCGTGCGCAAATCCCTCTTCCAACATCCCGACAAGAGCGATGTCGCGCCGGAGAATAGATTGCTAACCGACTTACGGCTTCAGGTCTACAAGTCGTCTTGAAGTCGATCATCAAGGCGATGGCTCCACTACTCCAAATCGGATTATTGGTGTTGTTTGCCATCGTCATCTTTGCCATCATCGGTCTGGAGTTTTATAGTGGTGCCCTTCATAAAACCTGCTACAGCCTTGAAGATCCGGGTAGGTTACAGCTCGGGAAAAACGCTAATAAAGGGGGAAGATGGACGACACATTAGCATTTACAGACGCCCATTCAGTTGAATGAGATCTCACCGTTAGTTCTAAAGCGGGCCATTCATGTATACAAAGGGTTCTCGTTTCTGCATAAGTTTGTTCGTCGTCAATAATTGGCTAAACAAGTAAGTGGCGGTCAGACATATAGCGGCCATGTTCTCTGATATCGGCGTCCCCCTGCCAATAGGCCACGTAATGGAGTTCATGAATAGGAAACGATGGCTGTTTACTAAGGAATTTGCCAACACGTGCCATGGTGCAACGATGGTCGACGTCCATAATCCAATTTCTCTCTACTTGCTTGTAACTTTGGTGCTTGGCGTTTTCTGGTCCCGTTACAGGTGAGATCGTCCCCGAAGGGGAACAGGAGACCCCGTGTTACGCCTACACTGTGGCGTCCAACGTACCGAATGGTGCATTCAAATGTGACAATAGCAGTTCGTTCTGCAAAGAAGGCTGGAATGGACCTAACTACGGAATCACGTCCTTCGACAACATATTTTTTGCTATGTTGACTGTATTTCAATGTATTACCATGGAAGGTACGTTATCAACCGAATTTGCGTTTGTCTCTACGTTACAATTCAACGAGCGGCAATATAAGCACTTTCTGTAATTCTGCACTTTGTTTGCCTATTGCACAAATAAACAATAGCAATACCCATTACTATTGATCGATAGGTCGCCAGCTGCTCTTTGCTTCAAGCAAAAACACCGTAAATGGTTTCTCAAATAGTCCTTGAACTACAAGTACACGTAAGATTGTTATGACTACCGGCAAGTACGGCAACTAGATAGCGCCTCCCCGAAAATACGTTATCTCGCTTGTACTTCGTGAGACTAGGTTATTTGGTAACATATATTAAATTAGTGACTAGTCTACGAATGTTCTTGTCGGGTTTACAAAGCTTACAAACCAATTCAATACTTGTAGGCAACCACTCTCTGTTGGTTTTTCTCATATGCAGTTAAACTCGAAGCGAGGACTACCAAATCGAAATGTATATCATAACCGAGCAAACAAGTGACGGTGTACTTCTGGCCGCTATAATAAGAAGACAATCTAACCTACTTTTGAAAGGCTAAGCAGGTATCTGATCAGCGCGAGCAGGTTTGAGGATTAAATATGACCTCGGCAATTCCAATACCACCTTTTCAGGATGGACACAAATGCTCTATTGGACCAACGATGCAATGGGCAATGCCTTTAACTGGATCTACTTCGTGCCACTCATCATATTAGGATCTTTCTTCATGCTCAATCTGGTTCTCGGAGTACTCAGCGGAGAGTTCGCTAAGGAAAGAGAAAGAGTGGAAAACCGTCAAGCCTTTCTCAAAATACGCCGTCAACAGCAGCTAGAGAGAGAACTTAACGGTTATGTGGAATGGATTTGTAAGGCCGGTAAGTCTGTCTTCCACCCACAGATTGACAGTAAATGGTGGGATCCTACTTTGCCACCTTACTGAATGCAACCCGTAAAGGGTGCGCTAGCATGGCTATACGGAGTCTATGCGGAATTATCTGAGCTTGTTTTACGCCTGGAAGCCGAAAGCGCTATCGTATTTTGTTTAAGCAAGGGGAATGTCCGATCTGTCATCGTGCGGTACGGTACCTTCGTCGGGTACAGTCAGTGGCCTAATGCAGTTATGTAATTGGCGGTTTCAGAGGAAGTTATTCTGGCCGAGGAGCGAACCACTGAGGAAGAACGAATGCATATCTTAGAAGGTTAGTCGCTATGGTCTTTTTCTTTTATTTCCTTTATAATGTCCACGGTATTGAAAAACTTTTGTATCTCGTTAACGAAAGCACTCAAAGCCTTCGCTTTTAGTTCGCAGTCTCGCGAACTAGCTGAGTTTTTCTGCTAAAGCAGAGCGTCCGAAATTTATTGGGTTCACCGCGAGATCGTTGGATCCGCACCGTAGTAAACGACATGGAGATCTATTTTGCGCCATGTTTTTCATGAGTTTTTTAATTCAGCGATTGCCGCTATTAGATCCGCTTCTAGTTCGTAAATGTTTACGGTTGTCGTGTTTGCTGCCGTGTTTACAGCCCGCCGCAGAGCAGCCGCCAAGCGTAAGAAGTTGAAAAGTATGCATAGCAAATCAACGGACGAAGAAGAAGACGACGAGGACGACGCGGAGGACGAAGGTCTGTTATTGCCGCTCAACTGAAGTTCGATTGTTGCGTTTGTTAGATTTTGGGAAATGTTACCACTGCCAAGTATTCAACGACTCGATTTGTTTTTCAATGATTGCAATGAAGGTCTTAGCATTTTAATGAAGCTAAGGTCCTTCGTTGTTTTAGACTGTGCACAGAAAGTTGTGATATCAATTAGCAGGAACAGCTGGACAAAAATTCACGCTCATTCACGTTATTTTCGGTTTAAATAAAACCTACTGAAGCACAGCGATGCACGGAAACTAAACGCGAGCGGCCGAAGAGTTTTCGAGGCGTAGCTCTATTGTTGTATGCAAATGAACTTCTGATAAAGACTATGTGTAATTTAGGAGCAGTAATCTAATAAGAGGCATGGTCTTGTAATTAAAGAAACTTACAATCGGAAGGGAGTCGTTTTCACGATGAATATTCCACCTCTTGAGAATGCTTTGTGTCATTTCCCTAAGTTGGTGCAAATTCCCATGAATTTGCTATTTACAACGTTCGATTAATTACTACTGCTTCTCGTCTCTTGCTGTAAGCGTTTATGTTTTCTTTCGCGCCTACATATATCTATCTTTAACGTTAACAACTTTGTCTATATATTCGAAACCAATATCCACTAGCTTTTCACACATCCCAGAAGGGTCATCATGGGCAGGGTGTTGTTCTGCGTTGTTGCACATGCTTTGTTAAGCATATGGAGCCAAATTAGAGCGGGAAAAGGTTAACGGTCTGTTTGACCTCCGCTTTTTGTGCTCTTACAAGACGAGCGCACAAGCCAGCCTGTTCTCACTATGAAAACGAAGGTGGATTGCTCTCTCACTATCACTTTTTCGTTTCTTAGATCTGAATTTGACACTTTTGTTGATTCTATTTATGGTACACCACCACAGGAAGCAAATCGCTAACGCAGTTTTTACTAAGCAATATGTCAATGAATTTGTGCTTTGGATTGATTTTTTCGTTCTTTTTCTGCCTTCGCGCACGCGGCCTTTAACAACACTTCGCACATGGACGAGCAGATTCCGAACCAGGAGGTAATGTGCTACGCGCAGTCATTTGTCTCATTTCTACATGAATCTGTAACACACATTAATAGGTAAGCTGTCTATCACATCGCTAGTCGAGGAGTCATAGCGCACGACGAGTGAATTTCAAGGCGACCTCTGTACAATATGCCGATGGCATAACTGGCACGTTGCGGTTGGTGATATGGGATAAATAATTGATTAGCCATCGAACCAGCGTGCAATTGTGGTACACTACTATCACTAGTGCTGACGGGTAATCCATTGCAGTGTAATAATTTATGGAGTAGATGTACTCTGTCCACGAGATTTGTCGCATCTAGAATACGCGCGCCTGATGCTTGTAAACAGGTTGTACAAGACAGAGACCGCTAGAAATTCGACCGTTTTCTTTTTACCATCTTCACTGTCCTCTCCAGCCCCAAGTCAATGTCTTCGATTTAACGTAGTTGTCGGCGGCGAAAAACCTACCTTGTGGTCAGCCACCTCCCGGACCAGATTAGTGGCCAGCTTGCGGATAATTGCTGTTCAACGCGCAACAGGAGCTTCAATTCTATGCTAGATTTCATTATGACAACAGAAAGCTAACATCCCTAATTCTACCCAATTATCCCCAAGAAAGACCGGAGCCAGACGTTAATTTTCGATCCAGATAAAAACCAAGACCGATACGCTCATGCGTGTCGGTTAAATTATATATGTGACGACTCTCTTTTTTACATACCTAAGATAAGCACACATTCAGTACAGCCTGCACAACGCGTCCCATTGTATCACTTTTCGTGTAGAGAAAAAGGGTTTGCTATTCCATCGACATCAGATCAATGGTGCTGTTCTCTAATTTTAATAAACATGTACGGACTTCATCTTACTACGTTTAGCGTATCTAAATAAGCCCTCTGTACAACCTTCGGCGTTACCTACCAAGCATTCAGGGCCTAGCCATGTGTATCTCGTGTTTTTTCTCTCACTTCCTCCTATTGCCTTTGCAAATATTCACAATTGCAAAATGTAGATACACTACTACTTATGAGTGCATTCTATGGTCTCTCACCACGCGACACTGTTGCTCCCTCCGAAATTCTATCCAGCTCAACTCTTCAACATGTTACAATCTATTTTATCATCTATATATGACATTTTTCTTCATTTTTCGTCCTCCGCCATCGTTATACTATATGTATATACCTGTACACTGTGCATACATGTTCATCTGCTTACTCGGCTCGCATCGTCTTTTGGTGGTTACAAAATCGCGAGGACTCGAATGAGTAATCGACAGCCAAGGGTGTTCATTCCATATCAATCTCACATAGTCTCTCTCTTTCTGTCACGATCTTGTCTCGTCACACCGTCAACGTCCCACGTTCCTTCACGTATTCACGATTCGCCTCACGTAATCACAGACTCCGAAACTGGAGGAGGTAACGCAAATCAATGATAAACAGTATTTCCCTAACCATCTATTTTTGCCGCCATAAGTCCAAAACTCAAACCGCCGATGTCCACGTCCACTATTTCATCTCCTCGAGCATAATCCGATTGGCCGTTGTCGCAGTTCGCTGTAGCACTGCAATTCTGTATGGATGGGTCTTGCGAACATGTCCAACTCCTAATCTCTGAGTCCCGTATATCCACCGAGTCACTTCCCCGGTCTGCTTCCAAATCTCTACAGATTGCGCGACAGATCCGCAATACACTATTCCTAGTTTACCGCCATCTACCGTGGACCTCTACGGCCGCCAGTCGTTCGTAGTAGCATAGACCTAATGTTTTTCCGGTTTAGGGTAGTGCATGTCAATACGACGCGATGACATAAGATTCAATACATTTTTCAGGGCATAGATCTGTGCAAGTATAAATACCCGCGCTAATGAGATCAGGGACTTCTGGCAAGGCAGTGATTTAGCATTTGGAGCACGCTGTTAGAACCTCAAGACCACACGTTAAATTTTACCTGTAACGGAATAAGTAAGCTTAGCTAGAAAATGCTGGGCAGAACCAATGAAATCTGCTGCGGGATCTAGCACACTCAATAAATAGCGCGTCATTTATTAAATGTTTATGCCAGTAAATGCAAGTGTCATTCAGATAGAACGGCACCATTTTAAGAGGGCTTTGCTCTAGTGAGGGTGACGGACCTAGTACGGCGTATGGTAGGCACGCATCGCAGATAATAGTCTAGGCAAGTTATACACTTAGACGCTTTGAAACAGTTGGGGGTAATGCGAACTTAGTGCCGCCCTTCATTGGGGTTCCCTGGTCGCCTCTACACGAAGTTCCTTCATATCCATGCTTTACCTTCATCGTGAATCCAGTCTAACAGACGACATCTTTATCCTTTATCCGTTTCCTGTCTGCCTTTCTCCTCTGTCGCTCCATGGCCCTTAACGTTCACCTCCTCCCGTCGCCGTTCAAACTGTGGCGGGCGACGATCGCTTCATCATCTCGTGACCTCTCTGGCTGCAACGTACTGTTAATATTCGCTATTCCTCTTCAAATGTCCGCGCACACCTACATAAACATGACATTCACCGTCCCATTATGGATCACCTCTTGCTCCTCCACACCTCGCTATTGTCATGTTGATGCAATGCGTTCATTCGGCACACGCAAAAACCTTGACATTTGCATTAACCTTGACATTGCTCATGAAACGTTACGGATAACGTCATTGACCCATTGGGCGCGAACACAAAACACGACTCGCAACAATCGACAAAAAACGAAAAATAAAACGTTCTCTCACTCTCTCTTTTCTGTCCCTACATTGGTCCTTTCGCTGTTCTAATGCACGTTCTATCGCTTCTGCTCTTTTTGACCTGCTAACAACGCACACAAACTACATTTTACTACAATCTACTGTTCACTGTTGAACGGAAATAAACACATTTTCACCACTGTTATCACTACACCGACACCGACACTTTCCCTTTATCGCATATTTCTACGTTCCATTGACCGCCCGCGTTCGTCATTTTTTCCGCGCCTAACCCAACACCGGCAATCCGAATAACAATCCGGCTCTTCCAATTCACTATATACCTAATACTACCAATACTACCTAAACGGTCGATCTTACGTCCCGGTATATGTCGCTTTATATACCCGATCTCGACGTCATTACCACGCTGTCCGCCATGTGCCTCTGTGCCGTTGCCCACACAACCGAAACTACGACTTCTTTCGACGCCACCACCACCGCCGCCACCACCACCGCCGCCACCATTACCACAACCACCACACCCCCTTCAACACTTTCGAACCAATCAACCGACTAACTCACGTCCGCCACGAACTCGCTGCCTACTCGAACGTGCGTCGTTACCACTTCTGCTACAACTTCGACTACTTCTTCTGCCCGTGCTTCATTCGAACCGTGTGGTGCGTGGCCGGCACGAACGTGCTGCGTACCGGCGCGCGTCGTGCTGCGTCGTGCACGCCACCGTCACACATCGCGCCGCCGCCGCCGTCTCTCAATCACGCCAATGGCTTCCTCTACATCTTCTACTGCTGGCCACCACATTCCGGCCCGTACTCGGGCGCCGCAACATAATCCTGCAAACCTCCTACGCATCCGCAGATCTAACTCCTAGGAAGGGTGTTAAGCTAAAAGGTACTTGAGTTTCAGTCAGTAGGTCGTTTCTCTCTACAGTGTCCCCTCTCGCGTCCGGAGTAAACCTCTCTCTCTCTCTCTATATATATAAATATATATATAATCTCTCGCTCCATCTCTTCGCTAAATCTCTTTATCCATTTCTATATTACCTGACACCATTTGCCAGACCTCGACCGTGTATGGTGGTAGATTATTCACAACAGCAACAGCCATTCCCCCTCCTACCTTCTACCCCGACAGCTGTTCGCTATACGCAGAGGAAGGCGTATCCAAAGCTGGGATGTCCGAACCGAGAGCCAAGCACGCAAGCATCATCCCCACGGACGTTTAGTCCATTGCCCAGAAAGCTGAGAGCTCTTGTTCCATTGCCAGCTTTGTGCCCATAGAAGATTACGACTCCTCTCTCCTAGTTCCGAGTTCCTTTGTACCTGCCCAGTGCGGTTTCCGTTCTGCCTAGCGACGTCCTCCTCTTCTCCAGTAGTTTGTTATGCTCGTGAATGGAAGCACACGAATGGTCGCTTCTCTAACACAGTTATTCACAGCTCGTCTAGAGGCGCCGTTCATCGGCGCTAGATAATTGCTGAATTCATGCTACGTGTATTTGTATTTGATGACTCGGAATTGACGGTTGATTGATCATTGATTGACTCGCCGCTGTGGCGGTCAATGCGGAAGGTCAGTTAGAAGCAGACTGGCCTGCACTGTCCTAAATGTTCTAGCAATGAAAACTCATAGGGTCAAGGTGAGCTTGCGATTCTCTTGATTTAGCCCTTGAACACTTAGTTTTGTCGAAGTTTGTCTGGCCTTGTACTTGATAGGCGAAGCCTCTGTCGATTGAGTGGGGGAATCGATTACCGGACGACCCTTCCAATATATAGTAAATACAATCAGAAGATCCGAATCTTGATGCGTTTCGCGTTCAATGACCTCTACCACGTCCGTGTTTTCTGCGAAGACCTGATAGTCGACGACGCTGAAGTTGAGTGCACAATTGAAGATCTCCCATTCACTTCAGTTAGTCCTGTCCGTTGGAATGATCGACTTGCGTCATTGCCAATCGAACGTTAACATCTGCTTTTGTTTCATGGCAAATTCGCATATAGTAAACAATTTCACGCTCAGAGTTCTTCGCGTGGATTTTTTTTTTTGGGGCACAATCCAACTTAAGCGTTATGTTCCTGTTCCACTGGCACTATTGTGTCTATAGGCCGAGCCTATCCACACCAGGAAAGGTGAAGACCGACATTCGACGTATACTATGACGATTCGGTTTTAGATCATTTATCCATGGTGTTACACAAAAATATCACTACGTTATCCGGACATGTTCAGGATCAGTAAAGCCCGATGTTGCATGAACTCAGACGGGGCCTCGTCTAACATCGGCAAACCGACACTCGTATCCCTGACGGATGCTGACATCTCATCTTCTCCGTAACTACTCTACTGCAAGCTGGTTAATTTGCAAGTCGTTCATATTCACGCAATCTCTTCATGAGTGTGTTTGCGATTCTATCGTCGTGAAGAAGCTTCACTTGCAGACAGGACCGAGTTTCCGAGTGAAGAACATCAGCTTTCTAACGAGCAGCGTTTCGTGACCGTTTGGATCGCTGGATCTGGGACGGCTGTTCTTGGCGATCGATCCCCTGATGTCGACTGAACTGTGGAGATCCTGAATGCCGTAATCATGTCATTCACCGTATGATTGTCTATGTCATCTCCTGAATGTGCGCCGTCCTGAATCCTTGTGTCCTGTGCAGCTAATCATATCGCACGCTCTGCACTGCACACTGTAATTTCTATTCGTAGCGTTCGGAAGTTCAAGTCGTCAAGGCCTCACGTATGCAATCGCATACCCTTCTAGGGGGCCGTAGCAGAGAATGTTTGCATCTAACTTTGAGTTCTTTTTGAAGAGTAAAAAGGCACAAACAAAATCGTATATCACCTTTTGCGTTGGTAGTTGAAGCGTGCTGTTCGGAGCTTAGCCCAAATGGTTCCCCTTTTGAATGTGCCATCGACAATTAACCAGCACCTTGACTCTTCAGGTTTCGCAAGGGCTTCCTACTTGAAAACCAAGATGAAGAATAAGGGGGCTTGTAAAGCTTTTTGGCGCGCTGAAAAGCGCTTTCGGTAAGTCAACAACCGGCCACCGTTTAGATCAGATCGCTTAGATCAGAACAAATTCGACATCTGTTTCTACCAGAACGCTAGCCTAAAGTTGAACAACACCACTTAGTAATCAAAGGTACAAGCAAACTTGACAAAGGAACTCAGTACGCCAACGTCCTGTGTGCTCATCATAACCTCCCCGCCTGTGTACCCCTGCTTAGAATACATATTCGATGTTTCGTTGTTGCTTTTCAACGCAGCTTCATGATTCGGCATGTCGTGAAGACACAGACGTTTTACTGGATCGTGATCGTGCTCGTCTTTCTCAACACCGCCTGTGTGGCCGTAGAACATCATAAGCAGCCGCAATGGCTAACCGACTTTCTTTACTACGCTGAGTTCGCCTTCTTGGGCTTATTCATTTTCGAAATGCTAATCAAGGTGTACGCGCTTGGACCGCGCATCTACTTCGAGTCGTCCTTCAACCGATTCGATTGTGTGGTCATCGCAGGCAGCATTTTCGAGGTGAGTCCGCTCACGAGTCTAGGCAATGCCTTCGGCATAGGTTAGACCGGCGTTAATGTCTATTCGACCTATTACGGCTGATGCCGGCTGATGAGTAGAAATAAACGAACGTCAGGACCTGTAGCAATGAGTAGGGTAGTGACATCATGACAAAAATACCTTGAAGGTTTGAGCGAGAAAAAAGGGCAGTCTACAGACATATGTGCGACCTTGCGGTGTTTTTTTTTCTGTTTTATAAGGATACGCAGAAGAATATTTTATTTATTTTCGTTAACTTTACACACAAGTGCTGTCCATATTGTCCTCTAGGTGATCTGGTCATCCTTTAAAGAAGGGTCATTCGGTCTCTCTGTGCTGCGCGCCCTGCGCCTGCTCCGTATATTTAAGTTTACCAAATATTGGTCTTCGCTACGCAACCTGGTAATATCACTGCTGAACTCGATGCGGTCCATCATCTCGCTGCTGTTTCTGCTGTTCTTGTTCATACTGATCTTCGCCTTGCTCGGCATGCAGCTGTTCGGCGGAGTATTTAACTTCGCCGACGGCACTCCGCCAGCTAATTTTAATACGTTCCCCATCGCATTGCTCACCGTCTTTCAAGTAAGTCTACTAGTTCCTCCAGTATTAACAAGTCTATCAAGGTTGGCTAGTGGATACAATTGCTTCAACACACGGAATATGACGATAATACAGCAGCATCGTTGGATACTGGTACTACCTCAGTGAAAAATGCGAACATCTTGCCCTTGTTCGAGACCAAATGAATACACCGCAATCGCTTGTCTGAACGATTCCCATAAAATGTGCCGCTTTATTTGCCTACACGTCAAAAGAACCGAAGACCCACTTAATTTACTCAATCTCCAATTAAGTTGAACGTGACGAATTTATTGCATAAACAGGCGGCGACGCGTAGTTTAGGATTGCAAATTGCACACTGAGATCGGAGATTTTGCGAGTGATCTAAAGTGTCTCTATGCTGATGACGTTCACTTCGGTTCACATCCGGTTTGACTTTTGGGATCATGGAATATGCTGTTTGTATTGCTTCAACCCGTCTGGATAGATTCTTACCGGTGAAGACTGGAATGAAGTGATGTACAGAGGGATCCAGAGTCAAGGCGGGATCAAGGGCGGTATGATCTATTCGTTATATTTCATCATCCTGGTCCTGTTCGGCAATTACACTCTGCTGAACGTGTTCTTGGCCATCGCCGTCGATAACTTGGCCAATGCACAAGAACTCACAGCCGCTGAAGAGGAGGACGCCGAAGAGGAACGCGAACGCGCTAAAGAGGAACTCGAGAAGGAGATGGCCGACCTGCAGCGCCAGCAACAGGCGGCTGCTGCTGGCGGACTCGATCCACCGCAAGTCAACATTTGCCCGCCATCACCCTCTCAGAACTCCGCCTCAACACCTGCAAAAGCAAAAAACTTCAGCTTGTAAGTATATATATATATATATATATATACATATATATATGTATGACTCTATTATGGGTGACGTTTGAACATGTGTGTTTTTATATTCGCTTGCTTTTTTCCAGTGATAAAGACGGCTCAGCTGAGGCCTCAAGTGTAAGCCTTAGAGCTTCCAGGAGCATAGAAAATGGTTTGTATATTAGCTAGTACGGGATATTCATGTTGGACTGTTGGTTGATTATGTTTACGAATTACGTATTTATACATGCACACAAGTTTCGATGCTGTATTAACAATATTTGAATGAGCTCTCGAAAACCTTTAGAAAAATCTTTAGGAAAAATGGTTATACATAAGGGCCTCTATAGCGTATTCTGTATCGATATCCCCGAAACCCCCCTAAAATTAAATGGCCTACTCAGCACATGTTTGTAACTATAGAGCCAAATGCATTAAACTTACGACTTTTGCGTATCACACGTTGTGTTTGCAGAGGAAGACGAGGATGAGGAGCCAAGTGGCCCCAAACCGATGCTGCCCTACTCATCAATGTTTATATGTTCCCCGACAAATCCGTAAGCAGCCTTGCTTTATTCACCCGCAACTTGGCTAGAAGAGAAAGCATGTACAGTACGGGTCATTAAATTTTCTCGTATGAAATTTCTCCATGTTAAAAAGAAATAGTTAGCAAAACGTTAATGGTTACGTATTCGGTTTCTCGCAACTGGCAGCATACGGCGTGCAGCTCACTTCGTGGTGAACCTGCGATATTTTGATTTGTTCATCATGGTAACCATCTCGATGAGCTCAATCGCCCTTGCGGCCGAAGACCCAGTCGACGAAGAATCGGCATCGAATACAATTCTCAACTATTTTGATTACGCGTTTACGGGCGTGTTTACCGTAGAGATGATTCTCAAAGTGTTAGACCAAGGGGTGATCTTGCATCCGGGTTCGTACTGCCGAGACCCGTGGAACATTCTTGATGCCATCGTCGTCATATGCGCACTTATTGCATTCGCGTTTGCGTAAGTAAATGTTACAGTCAATGCAGAATCACCCGAAAGTCTCGCCAGAACTTCAAACTGTGATGTAGTGAAGTATGGCCGAGAAATATATATTGTATACATGGCTTTTCTAATTATTAACATTACTCTTACTGAGTGAAGCCTAACCTTAAAAATAGTTTAGCGAGCCGTACATGATCATTTAGACATTCGGTGCACTTTTTGTTTAATTGTTACCCTAGTTTATAGTTTTTTACAATGTTTTAGAGAAACGTCGTGTACTGTTGGTTTTTAAGATGTATTTACGCTAAAGCAATTGAAGGTCGCTATTGCTATTCTATGATTTTTACGAACCCATAATTTAAGGCCAATATTTAAAACGCTTAATATACAGCGATGATGCTGTTCTTTATCATTAAACGTTTATGAAATAAAAAAAAGCAAACCTAGATATCCGTCTGTCACAATGTGTTTGAATGATTAGGTACTATAAATTTATAAGCCTTCAGTTCTACAATTTACTCCACTCGAATTGGTGTGCGTTTTCAGCGGGAGTTCAACCGGACAGAATTTGAGTACGATCAAATCACTCCGAGTCCTGAGGGTTTTGCGGCCGTTAAAGACCATTAAACGAGTGCCTAAACTGAAGGCCGTATTCGACTGCGTTGTGACTTCACTAAAAAACGTATTCAACATACTCATTGTGTACATTCTCTTCCAATTCATCTTCGCCGTAATCGCCGTGCAGCTGTTCAATGGAAAATTCTATTTTTGCTCCGATCACTCAATGCTATACGAGCGAGAGTGTCAGTAAGTGCATATTCGATTAATAGTCTTCAAACCTTTGCGCTCTGCACATATGTACAGAAATACCTATTTACGATCCACATTATCATTATCTATTGCTATCACTACGCAACATCGTTCAGCGAACGTTTCAGAATTAATGACAGACAAAATTAATGTCATGGCAGAGTCTGATTATGACTCGGCATTATAAATCCAATTTGCTTACATGCTAATTTGCTACATGGTCTGAGATGACGAAGGACAGTTGTTATGCTTCTTCCAACAATGGTGGATTTGTTTTAATTCGCAACTGTTTCAGGGGAGAATATTTTCAATACAACGACGCTAGGAAGCCTCCAAAGGTAATGAAGAGGCATTGGAAGCGTCAGGATTTCCATTACGACGATATATCGGCTGCAATGCTGACACTGTTCACGGTGCAAACCGGCGAAGGTTGGCCACAGGTAGGTTTGTGTGCAAAGAGTTGAAAAAAACTTACGTTCAGTTTTCTTGAAATCAAGAAATATGGACTTTCTGTGTTGTCTATGTTAGGCAGAAAAATTCTCATTTTTGTTCAAAACCCTATACTAAATATCGAAGGCAGCCGCTGGAAGTGGTGCACGTTCGGCGCGCAATATGAGTTCATGTTCAGTACACAACGATCGTATCCATCATGACTATCATATCCATCACCATCGGCCAAAAAGTGCGTTCAGCCTGCTTATTTCGGTTTTTTAAGGAATCGCATTATCTACACCTCAATACATATATGCTAAAATATATATCAGCTGATAACATTCTCAGTGAACAAACTACATCACTCTATGTTAGTTCCATTACACTCTACTGCCAGGTATGCAGTCAAATACGTAAAATGAACAAAAATTGTCGAATTCATGGGAGGAAAGCCAGGGTTAGTCGCGAGATCAAGAAATTACAGCACTGATGATAGCTCTTACCACCAATAGTGAGACACAATTACGAAAAAAAGGATATAAATAAAGTACGTGTGGGTCTACCACGTGGACACTTATGCAACACCTGAAAAAGGTGCATATACAATCTGCAACAGAACAATGCAATTTGACCAATTTATATGATGTGTGTTTGATGAATTGCGTGGAAACTACACTAAAGTCACTTCATGTTCTAGGTACTACAAAACTCGATGGACTCGACGGACGAGGACAAGGGCCCCGTGCCTCGATATCGAATTGAGATGTCATTATTCTACATCGTATTTTTCATCGTATTTCCGTTTTTCTTCGTGAACATATTCGTAGCGTTGATCATCATCACATTCCAAGAACAGGGTGAAAAGGAACTCGAAGAAGGAGAGCTGGATAAGAACCAGGTAGAAAAACGAGATTAGGTCAAACCTAACTGTCTATATCATACGTGGGTCACAAATATATATATATATATATATATATACATATATATAT
>MNPL01031069.1:1448-39990 GCA_002081605.1 Tropilaelaps mercedesae | reverse complement strand
AATAATAATAATAATAATAATAATAATAATAATAATAATAATAATAATAATAATAATAAATTTATTTAGCTATTGGCTCAGTCAGATCTCAGCAAAAACTGTGTGATTTCTTTACTGCCTTTAAGGCCTACACATATTGAGCCTTTTTTGTTGCTTTAGGTAAATATGAAGAAACTAGAAACAACCTAAACATTTATTGCAAATAAACGTCAGAGCGAAGATCAAAGACACCTTTTCCAAATTTGATATAATTCAGAGAAACAAAAATGCGACTAATCGTATCAACTCCCCGAGACAGATTCAATAAGGATTTTAATAGCATGCGAAAGAGCGTTCTTGATTGAAATGAAGCTACGCTTGTATGAAATGCATTCAGCGTCAGCAGGAACTTAAACGGTATGTTTACGATTCATAGGCATTGCCGATGCGCCAACCAGCTTACCATAATTTTGCGGCCCTCGTCCTCCTTTTTTGGCCAGTATACTTTCTTCACTTCTCCATAAATTCTAAGCCAAGTTGTCGATTTGTCTCTGATAACATTACTCTCCCCGTAATCATTAATTTCTTCATCTTTTATCGAACTGCGCCACCATGAGAAGACACAATCAGACAAATTTGCATGCTCCAGAGTCACATAAGCCTGGACTGGACACCCTATCCATACCAACGTAGAGAACAAAAGTAACGATGATTTTATTAACTATACTATCCTATTTATAATGTAAATTTCGATACGCAGCTATACAGACAGCAAGCATTTTTGGCAGACTACATGTTTTCCATTGCAATGACATCTCCGCGACTTTAGTAGGATTAGTCCTCTAATACTAAAGGCTTCACCGAATGAAGTTTACGATGGGTGCCTTAAGCTACACAGGAAATTTGTGAAACAGTTTCACAATCGAGCCGGACCCAACCTTGTGACCAATAATAATAATAATAATAGCAGTAATAATAATAATACCAAAAGTGATATTAATAAAATCAATAATAGTAATTTTACTTGGAATAATAAGTATCAGTGCTTTACAAAGCACTAACCTGATATAAGGACTTTCGGCAGACTAATTCGAACGACAGTGGGAGCGTTTACAATGATAAGGAATTTTGTGTTACCGATGTTGAGCGCATGCCCTGTACGGAATGCCTCCCGATTATGGGTAGACGGCTCCATAATCTGAAACAAGTATTAGCAATTAAAAAAAATAAAACCATTAAATTAAATTAAAAATTAAATTAAATTAAAACAATTAAAAAAAAACAAAATAAAGTACATATGTATCTACTCAACTAGCTTTTAAATCTAACTGTTTCGAAGACATGCTTTTCAAGAAGAAAGCACCGTAAACATCAAATTGACTTTTCGCTCAAATCTTATTCTAAATCTTAATCTAATTTAATACGTTGTCACTTGATTTTCCGAAAGCGCCGTAATAGAAAAATTATCTTCCTATATTCTATAGCCTATCTTTTAATATATTAAATATTTGTGATGCACAAATGTGCTGCAACAGGGAATTCAGATCATTCGTACTTATTGGTAAAAGATATTAGCAATCTCTACTTCCTTCTTTTCTTGCACATACGCTATATAAATATATCATTAAGTAGATCAATATAAGGCCAACTGCAGTATTATATTAAAAATTTCTTGAATGTGAGTGTCGGTTGTTTCATTCTATGCAGTATCTGTGTCATTTAATGACATATCCCATCCAATGTCTGATTCCACATAAGCTCTTATCTCATTCCGAGTCATAATCATGCTATCTATAGCACCACCTCATGCTTCATAATCACCGGATTTTAAATGATATATCATCTCATACAATAAAAAACTTTATAAGCTCCTTTAATAGCACACCCTATAAAATCGGCATCGAAGACGTGATGAAGGAATCACTAACATTCTTTATGGTACATTTTAAAACATGGACACTAGCCTTAATGCCATGAAGATCGCTCTATTGGTATATATTAAGACAGGAAACTCGAGAAGTGCACACGAAAAACCATGAAAACATGTTTTTCCTTAGGAATCTTTTAGCCATTGTGCTATAGAAAAAGACATTCTAGAAAAACTCAATCACGACATAGTGCATTAAAATAAACCCCTAGGAAATCGCACACATGCTCACCCTTTCGTCTACCTCCCTACACAAAAATAAAAACAACAGATTTGCCTCCATTCCATAATACTACAGAACATCCACAAATGTTTAAATCTCAATAATTATTTTTTTTGCATTTTGAACGTATTATTTTTTTAGAACTCTTTTCAACCTTATCTGAAACATAACAAAGCAAATTATGTCATGTGTGCCAAATAAGATCCTAGCGTGATTAACGAACAGTCGTATGTGGAGCAATCTGGTCATAAATGGCGGATGTAGCGCAACAAAGACAAACTCGGTAGATCGACTAATCAAATAGAATCAGTAATCAATTATAAATAAGTCAACAGAATAGTACAATAATATCATAAAATATTAACGTATTATTGTAATAGGCACCTCTAAACACTTTATTCATTATTTTTAAGCAAAGAGAATCTCGACAGCTGTATCATTAAATGTGTGTATTTTTATCGTAAATTTGTTAAATTTGTGTAAAATGACTTAGCTCCTTTTAAACGTTTTTCTTCGCAGAATCCGAAAGGCACCTATATCAGTCTACGTCGTATGCAAGGAAGGCAGGGAAAGAAGACACTAAATGTCGAAGTTCAGCGAGGCTAGAAAGGGGATCGAGCGTCGCAATGAAACTCGCTTAGATTGAAAAATTATTGTAGAATTGACCTAAGATACTATGTAAGTACTTATCGGTGGACAGAATGCAGTTTTCCAGTAAGTCAACGAGCTACTATGATTTGTTGATACGTATGATATGATTTGTTGTGATACGTGACCAGTATAATGAAGTAGTTTAATGTTTCCATAAAGGACGCTTATTTCATGGAATGTATTGGCCAAGACTATTCCTCTACGAACCTGAGGGCGGCGGATACTTTTTGTCCAAACCTACTGTAAAACGCAGGAAATTGTAAGGAGAATAATATCTGTTTGCCTCAATATTTCTGCAGGGAGTACTCCAGTATTTGTCCAGAAAAGCGAAAACGAATGCTGTGACTCATTTCGCACTAAATATATCCGATCCTAAATGGTAAAATGTACTTGTGAATTTATTTTACGCAACAAAATAGTGCAGCCCAATCGATCAGAGCTTTTACTGACGAGCTCTTGGAAGAAAATTAGGTTCCAGAAATATCAATCGATTTTAGTGCCAACGAACCCCACTGCAAATGTCATACCCAGACACAACGCTAAGACTGTAAGTGCAACAATAGTTCCATACGAAGCAAAATTTATTTATGCTTTGCCACTGCTAAAATCATACGTGGTACTTCCCGCGTTGCGCACTTTGCAACCTTACGCACTATTTCACACTTCGGATAGCACAAACCCCAAATAAATAAGTGAATATAGTCTTTTGTTATTTTATCATGAATAACCTGAATTTTATTTGAAGTTGTGTGAATCCATCATCCTGCCTGAACTATTTGTACCTTACGGTCTATATTTTTGTGTAGAGACATAATAGTCCGCGTAAGAATTTACACTAGATTTTTGCGCACATGCCATGCTCTATGATAGATCTTGAACGTCTATGTCGTTTTTCCCTTTACAGATTTTCACGAAGAAGAGACCCCCAGATCCGTCACATACTGTATTCTTGAATTTCCCAAACATTTTTGGGACATATTACCTTCCAGGCGGCCGCAGCACTTTGATTTGTTCCAAGGTTAAATGTTGTATATTTGCTGTTGGTGCCCTTAAAATAAAAAATTCGTTGAAGATTTCTTTATTTTAATTTTAGATTATTTTATGGAAATGTTTGAAGCCCGTATTTGTTAGTCTGCCTCTCGCCGTCAGAAGGTCAAGTCACATTTATCAAATTCCGGGTAGCCTAACCAAATAGAAGTGAGGGCCCAACATGGGACTAATAAGTTTGAGAAAGCATATATTATTCCAAAACAGCGCAAGATCAGCCGCATGTATTTTATATCCCCATTTTGGGTGTTCGCACCCTAAATTCAAGATATCGTACTTATGAGTACAAAGGCACACTCCGATTTTTGTTTTCACACCGAGTTTGACGTCGCCAGCGGCGTTTCAGCAATGAAGGATTGGAGGCTTATTTGTGAAGACATCTCTTTTACCTCGTAGACTGATGCACTCTTGTTGCTCTCTACATTTTGGGTATTCGATACTCCTCCAGTGATTATTAGAACACGACATTCAACGGGTTAATAAGGTTTGGCCCTGCTTTTTTGAAATATATTACCATAGCTGTTTAAAATATACGCACTTCGGTTTTATATGAAGGATCATGCTGTAGACCTCTGCTTCCAATGAGTCACCGTCGTTTATGTAAATCTTATTCTGGTAATACACTGCGGGCCATGGCGTTTTCTTTTTGATGTAGCTTTCTGTACGCTGTGTCAAAATAACCATAGAGTAGGTTTGGCATGAAACGTCCTCGACTTCTTTCCCGTATTCACGGATCAACATTTGCTCACTTTTCAAGTAGAGACAACGCGCTGTATAACCGAAAAAAACTCGCAGGATAAGCACGCATCTTTCTCTATAAAGTACATTGAGCTTTCTCTGTAGTTGATCAAAAAGCATGCATGACTAAGATCAAACTGCGCAATCCGAAATTATTATGGGATTTAACTATCATTTTTTGACCGGGTTTCAAAATGTACATGTTAAAAAACATGTTGATGTTAGGTGCTTGTGAAACACACTATTTTTTCCATAAAGGAGCTTTAAATTCAATTGAAGACGTAATTAATTCGTTGTTTTCTAGGATTGTTTTGAATCAAGTCCCGATGGGTGTGAGAAAGTGATATATGAGAAAGTAATATATGAGTGAAGCATCGACTATACCTAATTTTGAAAGATTCGGATGGGTGCCATTCAGTCTGTATTTCATCGAATGTATATTATTATTACGATCATATTGGCTTAAAGAAATTGATTTCACAGAAGGTTAAACCTAACCTCAGCCTCTGTAAAATAGCTGATCGTTGATACTAAATTTGTGGAGCTTGATGCTTACCAAGCATTCATCGAATGCATGCCACCTTACCCATAACCGATGGGTAATTGCATGTGCATTTTTTTAGAATAAAATATGACACATAGAAGTAAGACTGCTTCACAATACCGGTACCTTATTCATAACACCTTAAATGGTATTGAGTTTCTTAGAGTAGAAAATCATCAGATAAATAAAAATAGCGGGACGTGCAGTTATGTTACGCAGCAGTGCATACCGTTCCGCTGAGGTCTTCAACCGCGACTTTTAGTTTAAATAACTCCTCATCTTGTTCGACGTCCTCAACGATAATACCATTTGCTCCTGTAGCTTTGCTTCCAACTTCTTCACTGCTATTATTTCCACATTCTAGAGTTGATAGATTTTTTTTTGCGGATTTCCTTTTTTTCAGAAATTTCTTCATTGCAGTGGTAGTAATATGCGCCTGCAATCTAAAATTAAATACGAGTGCCACATATAGTTACCGTTTGATTTCGCACGAAGGATGTTGTGGTTTAAGTATCAGACAATCAGAAACTAAATTCCTGAGATTTTCTTTCGAGAAGTAGGATTCGTACTCATGTATTCCTTTTGTTCATTTGTTCATGTGCTGCTGTACGATTTTTACATAAATATAGGGTAATCTAATTGTGCGGTCTTATTTTCTAAACATGTGCGATTGAATTGAAGAGTTCTATGAAATAGTTAGTGGGACACCTCTGGTAATAATTTGTACACTAATGACTTACCGTTAGTTCTTAATTTAATTATGAAGAAAATGTTCAAATACACCATCATTCACATACAAAGCAGCACAAAAAATAGTTTTTTATGAAAATTTCCACAAGCATTTTCACCCATATGGCTATATTTTTTTAAGACCGACCACCAGCCAACATTTAGCGTCTACGCCAGTACTTTTTGTATCATTTCGTGAGATGGATCCATAAATGTAAACCGTGCACCTACGTTCTTTCTCCAGTCGCAAAACGCACGTAAATGCATCAAGCCACCGAGCTTGACTCACTTACGTGACTGCTGCTTTAAGATGCACCAGAGCGAAATATCGCCTTCATGATCATTTTTATATTGTCTAGAACTGTTTTAGAAATAAAAACATACAGTAAATACAGTCGAAACCAATTATCGCTATCTGTAAGATATTGATTTGGAATTGATATTGATGCGGAATTGAATGAGAGACTTACTGTGCTCACAAAAATTATCAAGTGATGAATTCATACGGATTCTTAGATTAAAACTGCAACATATATTGTAAAAAAAAATAAGCTCAAATTTATGAGGTACTGTAGACGTATGAATTAGTCATTGAAGTTAGTTCAACTGAAGAATTAATAATACCAGTGACAAAAGCAATATGTAATACCTGTTGAGAGACTTCTCAATCGTTTCATCCTGTTTACGGTTAAAGGTGAAGAGACGGTCCGTTACATACTCGCTTTCGTATTTGAATGAAATGGTGAGTCGTTCTTTTTCATCATCCAACTTGACGAATGCCACTCGCCCTTGACCCCTGATAGAAGTCATAAATCTGCGATGTCGAATCCAAGCCGTGATATTTTGAAAACTACCAGAACAGAGAACGAGAAACATAATATATGCCATTTGTTAATAATATTTAGATAATAATTGGTGCAAGCTGGGAAAGTTTCAACGAAGGGAATATGTTGATGCAACCTCTAAGTATAATTAAAGAAGTTAATAGAGAAACCCTACAAACAGGTAGTTATATTTTCAGCACTAAAACAAAACTTGTATCTATAATTATCTAAGTGCTTTGGGGATCTAAAAGGTTAAAGAATATTTGAGATATTTCATGCAGTTTTGTTCTACACCTAGCATTACTAATATTTGCCTGAAATTTAACTGGTTTCCGTGACATGCTTAAAAAATTCTGATACATTTGAACACGCTTTCAAAAGCCCTCTCGTGAAATTGGATTAGCCTTTTTTGTTTGCAAGATGACAGAATTAACGTGAATAACGTCTAGAACCAACAGGGGGTCATCATGTGTCACACACACACAATTATGTTGTTCTAGGAGAAAGTCAGAGAGACACGACTCTTGCAAAATTAAATTTCTTTGCTCAGCTTCAGGATCTTGCAACATAATTCCGCTATAACTATTCTTGTAAAGTTTCGTGAAAGGCGAAATATAAATGAATTACCCTATGATCACTAATGCACTTAGCAACAATTGTAGCGTGAAGTAATAAAATTGGACATGAAAGTGAAAGTAACAGCAATTGTTCTTAAAGTATTTGAAATTTTACATGAATAGCACTTTCTATTCACAAACTGCAACTGGAAACACAAGTATTTGCAGACTCAACAATGCAGTAGACACGGTTATATAACAAAGTTGTGTAAAGGTATATGCTGGACGATAGAGCGTACAACCCGAATTTTGCAGGGCTCGAACGGATCAAGTAATATGCTTTTGGATCCGCTAGTAACGTTAGTTACCGATCAATAGGCAGACGACTACAGTCACTATCCTAAAATCTCTTTTATTGATCAAGAATACGATTGCTTCAAAAGTATTTCCTAAATCTTTTCGTCAGTAGCTATACGTTTTACTCTTGCAAGCAACCTGCATTTGCAATAATTTACACATAGGTTACCCGTCATATAATTCCTGTTAACGCTACTCCCAGCGAAAAAAATTGCAAATTTGTCAATCTTTTATGTGGCGTCCTACGTACATGCCCATAGCAGATGAAATTCCAGTGAGCCTCCAGTTTAGAGAAAGAGTGGGACAGTATTAACAAAATTTCTGTTTAATTTTTTTCTTGAACTCTGATTTTGCCCGATTGTAGACCAAAATCGAACCACATTAGTTAAAACCCACCATTCTTACCCAAAGGTAAGAATAGTAAACTGCTCTAGCATTTGTACAGCAAGCTGCGTCTTAAACCAAGCTTAACGCAAGCAACAGATAAGTACAACTAATACAGAACCCAGTGGCTACGCTAGTTCTTTTTGTTCACATATTACTACTGATTGACAGTAAAAATCACGTCAATATCTTCAAAATGTCTCAATACTAGAGAACATATCATTCGGTAAGGCAGGTCTGCACGTTGCAGTGCAGTAATGGTCGCATGTGAAGTCAACCAAACCGTGAAGATGATTGCTCAGCTTATGCTTCACAGCTTCGACAACCAGATCCTCATAGTCTTTCTTGTCTCCCAAACGGCGGCGTTATTGTTGCCACGTCGTTATTGTTGTCACGTGTTGTCACCTAACCGCTGTAATGTTGCTTGCTTATCATAGCTAATAGTGGTATTTATGCATAAAAAACTATCTAGTAAAACTATGGAAGTACAATGAAAATATTATACACGAAAAATATTTCCAAGTATCCACTAGACCAAGTGTCGACTAGGCTTGAAATTTGCGTCTTTCAGCGGCATAGTGAGTTTGGACGACTCATCTGAAATTTATGTATGTCCGAAAATTATATAGTTTATCAGATCTTGCTGTGTCCTACAAAGTGCGCGTATCCGACGTCGACCCATTGGGTGATGACTTTTTATTACATCAACAAAATATTATGTGGAACTTCATGAATTTCTCTCTTTTTCACGAGATAAGTGGCCGGTATATTGGTCATCGGCAAATAGGGTTGTAAATGCACAGCACTGGTCGTCAACTCTCAGGGGGTTTTCAGTAATAGTTGTTTTTGTTTATCTGGAGAGGTTTGTCTTCGTGAACGTCGGAACTGTTTGCACCGAGGAGAGTAAAGAACACGAAGAAACAAAAGCTGATGACAGAAAGACGCCCTAAGATAACACGAGAGCTTGTACAGCCCATCTCTTAAACTAAAACACGAATTCTAACAACGAGAATACCATCAAGAATAAAACGAAACAAATAGACAACAAGATAGTGACTAATTTGGGATCTATTTTGAAACTCCTACTACAAGATATTTGAAATTCCCTAGAAGGGTGAAACTTTAGATGTCAAATCTAATATTACCACTTCAATGTGTACTGACTATTCTATCCCAAGCAATCATTCTTTTTCCCAAGCGAACGGAAAGTAGAACATTACTTTCGTATTAATATAAATAAAACACAACAACAAAAAAATATGTCAACTGAAACGTGCTTGATAATGTATGTTTTATTTCTTCGGTTCCAAGAAAAGCGATCATTAGGAAATTACACCATTGTAATAATTAGTTAAACTGCCGTAAATTATAAAGACCTTAAGACCTTAAAACCTGAAGAGAAGTATTTTTAGAGCTGACCATCACCCAGCTATTAACGTCCACGGTACCGCTCGTTTTAGTACTTCGAAAGACGGACCCCATAAATGTAAATGTGCAACGGCTGGAAACGAACCCGTGCATTTACGTGTCTCTTTCGGTCGCAAGGTACGTGCGAATACACCAACCTCGATAAGTTACAAAGATGTTAGTGACACGAAACAAAAATCCGAAACATCTGTGGTATCCGTTTCTGCGTACACGGGGCACGGTTGACAAACCGACCCATTATCTGGGAAGTTACAAAACATTTAAATCTATTCCTAAACGAAACACTTAGTTTTGTAATACCAAATTGATTTTATCAGATAGCAAACATGGCATAGAGGCAAATCTGCTATTAACTAAAAAAGAAGGATCTTCTTTTCACGGACTTAACGTTATAAGAATTTCCCAAACTTGTTCTTCTCGAACCATGCTTTCGATTGTCGCGCCCTTGATTCATTAGTGTCTGCAAAGGTTCGAGATATAGGGGATGACTAGTAATCGTTTATAAAGAAGACTCTATAAAGAAGACGCCATATGACTTTACATTAGACAAATGACTTGTTACAACGGTGAACCGTTATTTTAAAGGGACTACAGTATAAAAAAACCTTCAGAAATTTTTGACGAATTCACTTAATATCGTCATAATCCAGAAAGTTCATGGCACGACTTTTATTTCAGGTACTAAATTATGTTTTTTTTTATAAATATCCATTATCACTACTCCCAACAAACTTTAACTACTATTAACTTGATTATATGCTCAAAATTTTGTTTGTTAGAGGCGGGTAAAAGTTATACTTCCTCAAACCATTTTGATTATATTAATTTGGTAGTAAGATAGCAGAGTACTGGTTAACAAAAAATATTTGTGGTAAAATGTAAATTATAAACACTAATAAAAATACGATCAAAATACCAAGGTCTATGGAAAAGTTACCACGGTTTGTGTTTACAAGAATTCGAATAGTATTAGAACTCTGGAGCTATGAACCAACCAAATACATTACTGATCGATTTGTTATAACAAGTAATTAAGGTAGATCTATTAAATATATGCCAGTTCAACAGATGAACTTGCATTCGTGCTTACAGATGAATCCTATATACATGGACGCAATTCCTTGTGTATAGAATGCATTAATTCCTTTAAGTATGTAGGCGACATTTACTCGATATTTTATTATCACATAGGGACATACGCATTATGTAAACTAGCTGATTTTGTCAGAGAGATATTTCCTCAAAAAAATTTTAAAAATAATTTGTTTTTAGTAGGGATTTTTCTTGTCTTTTAAAATTTTGAATTTGACTTCGAAATCATCTTCACAGTCACACTACAATAATTACTCATTATTACGACTAGTGAAATTAGTACATTATATAAAATCAAGTAGCTAATTCTTTGTTCTGTCGCAGTCTATTCAATTGGTTTTCGTTAATTTATGGCGCTTCTTTTATTTTCGTAGTGCCAACACCGTGGTGGCAGCAGGCTGAGGGTGGTGTGGACGCGGAGAAAGTGTGTAGTCACTTTTCCTCTTCTGTGGGAAAAAGGCCTTAATGAGGAAAAAAGGATGGCTGCTCACCAGGGTGCAGGAACAAATTGCGAGACTACGGCCGAGACTGCGAGACAGTGGCTGCACCCGCAGGGCCACTGTAGGTACCTAATTATCGAAAGCTGCGAGAGCTGAAGGATCTCCTCGGGGTTTCTCCGAACAGCAACGACGTTGCGGCCGCTGTTGAACGCTCGTGGACGGACGAAATATTCCGATATGTGCCGTTCGTGCCGGAATACAGAGTCCATGTCTCTCACAGAGTCCAAGTCTCTTGCTTAAGTGCAGTGACAAAAACCATCTGAGGGCCTTGGAAAACGTGTTCGTTTTTCCGCTCGCGCGGCCGCTGTGGAGAAGGCCCACAGGGTGCAGGCAGATTTGGTCGCAACGTTACGACTCCTGCGCAACGTTACGAAGCGGAATTATGCGAAGGTCTATGTCTAAGCTCTTTTATAACTCAAGGCTTTTACGGTCTTAGTAGTGAGATTTACGGCCGAAGAGGTTAATCACAAAGAACAAATCGACCTTGTAATGAAAGTTTCGAAAGAACGAAAGGATTGATAAAAGGTGGTGATACGCCTCTCGCCCATGTCACCCAGGGGAAGCGGAATCCCGTGCTGCGTCGTGTTATTGAGGCCTACTGGATCATGCAGAGTGCAGGGGCCGGCCTGCAGATGTGCAGCTCGGGTCGCGGCTTCCAAAACACTATTCGATCGATCATCAAAGCTCAAGCGAAAAGCAACAAGTTTTTTGCCAACCGGTGCAAGAGCTGCGGACGAAAGCGCGGGAGGCGGGCTCCGGAACCCGACTCACAGGGTCTCAAAGGGGAAGGAAGAGAAGATTATGTGTTACACATAGAGCCTCTGAAGCATTGGCAAAGAGGATCACGGAGGAAAACCGCGCGGTCATCATAGGTAAGTGGCGGTGGCGATGCCGGTTGTCGCACTGTAGGAAATCGACTTCATGGTGAATAAACAGGACATCGAGAAGGCGGTCAGGGAGCAACTGGGATCGTCCTTGGATACCCCACTTTACGTTGATGAACATGGTGTGTCAGGGAACATGGTTTAATAGGGTCCGGCTGCTGGGGAATATGCAAATATGGACCAAGACGTGTATGGTGGACCGGGTAAGCACCCAACCTAATTATAAGAAGTGAGGAATTCGGAAAGGGTTTCGCCTGGATAGAAGAAGAACCAGTGGAAGTCGTCTACTCCTACTACTTCATGAGAAACGCTCACTCGACTAATTCAAGAAGTCCTTCGAGGAAGTCGCGAATAGCGTCGCGCTTCACAGCAATACGATCTGCTTTTTTTGAAGGATGAACCTGTTCCGACGTTTATCAGGAGAGAGCAGGGGTCGTATCTCGACGTTACCATCCTTGGCGATGTGGCGTCAGCGTACTGCAACACTGGGAGTGTCCAAGCGAGAGACGTTGAGCAATCACAGGCTTATAATATACCAAGTCGAGGCATATTCCTTACCACCAACCAACTTGAACAAGCGATGGCAAGTGCGGAACCTTAACTTGTCAAAGCTGACACAGACACTGGACGAACTCCGTCGCCTTATCCTGCGGTGTAAGAACCAGAACTAAAAAAAGCTTATCGATGCCGTCAACGCAAATTGTAAAAGCTGCCGCGCCGGATCATCAAAAAGAAGTTACACCCGCTAGCCCCTTGCCTACCGCCAAAGGTCCTGGAAGCTGAGGTCCGTTGAGGGACGAAGTGATCGAGGTAGACGGGATATGCCGGTATCGAAGTAATGTCTTACCGGCTATCGAACCTAGGGGTGGGAGGAACACGAAGCTTTAGTGGGTTTGTAAGTCCCACACTAGTCACTAAATGATTGCAGTGACGTGCTAGTGCCATCAGCATTACCTGAAACCTCTATAAACAAAGAAAAAACAAGACGGGATATTCCGGAGTGGCACAGGCGGCCAAACGTCTGGCACCCGAAAAACCACCAAGTTCGGATGGGATTCCTTCGGGGGCTGTAAACCTCCTAATCAAGCAGTGGCCAAAAATCCTCGCGACTGTAGACAACAAGCTGTTTGTAGCGAATCGGTACCCGGCAATATGGAAACACGTGTCGCTACTCCTAACCCCAAAACCGAGAAAAACGGAAACGGTTTCTTACCTGCCTATATGTCTGGCTGTGCGAAAATCTTCAAGACTAGACTAGACGACTAGATAGAAGCGAAGAACGCTATCAGAGTCGAAACACGGCTACTGTGAAGGCAGGCCCACTCTAGGGTCATTGAAGGAAGTCTTGGAATGGACGTTTAACGAATGACCTCATGAAGGTTGGAAGAGGATTTCTCTGTATCTGCGAAGGGTGATATTATCGCATCTCAAATAACGCTCACTGCTCACGACTGGGTAGACGTACGAGGTAGCGGCAGAAGTTCCGCAGGGTTTGGTCTTTGGGCCGGTCCTGTGAAAGCTGGCCTATAAAGGTGTGTTAGAACTCGAGGGGTTGCCAGAGGGCGTCGAAGCTGCTAACTATGTGAATGATCTCGTGGTCCTGGTGATCGCCTCAATGCCTCAGAATGTCGCTAGCGTGCTGGAAGGTTGATTGCCCTATCGGAGCAGCAATATGGAGCGACATGGCATTGAACATTGAAGACAACGGCGAATCGTAACCGTGTCAAGTCGACACAGAACGCTAGCATTCTGGGTGCGCCAATTGTACAGAACTGTGTCAACCGAGGCTTGGCCAAGATGCTGCCATGGGATTTGTTTGTTAGAGATTGGAGCTCATGCTTAAAAATCAGTCGGATCCGTCAGCGGCGAGAAACGCCACTACCAACGAGTGTCAGAGTGATTATCGTGCAGGGAACCTACGGAGAGCGCCAAGGACGCCTGGACCAAGTTCTTAATCCCGGACCTTAGGCGATGGCTCCACAACAGTAACCAGTGGATTCGTAAGGTAACTAAGGTCTTCACGGACCATGGACATTGTCAAACCCATATGGTGAAAATTAGGAGATCTGACGCTAATAGGTTCGTCTTGTGCGAGACAGGACAGACAGACGACATCCCCCCTCCCTAGTCGAGGCAAAAGGGACTGGCATTGAGGGGTTGCCTCGGTCAGCATCAGTGAAGGGGGTGGTGGACCATGTGATGACTTTGCCACGAGCCTGGCAGGATGGAACATCATGGCTCAACGCCGTCGTGAAAGCTAAAGCGGTACTAGAAAAGGCTAGACGAATCAGAGTTGCCGAGCAAATGTTCTCAGAGTAAGGCAGTCGCAATTGGCGACTACTGGAGGTCTAATGTTTACCTCCATCTCATAGTCTCGAAGACGTGTCATTAGCACTCCGAACCTTGAAAGGATGAGGGGAATGGGAGTTTTACGGAGTTTGTAAGCGTCCGTATTAGCCATTTCCTGTTTGCAGGCACAAGCAACAAGCGTTTTACCTAAGTCCCCTAAAAAAAGACTATAGCGTCTTTAGAACGTTAGCATATAACATCCATAGGTACAACATCGTTTGAAGTTACATTTGAGTTGCTCAAGAAGCTTAGAATAAAGACGTTTTCTTTGTAAACTGAAGATGGAACAGGTCAAAAGAAATAGGTATTTCAGTGAGTCGGCCACCTAGCACCAACTAGTGCGAGATTCCCCTTGTAGTTCGCATGTTAATGCGGAATACGGGTGCATTAGAGGGAATTAGAGTGCGCCACTCGTGTACGAATTCGGAACACAACTTAAAGGTATGCATGGCGTCGCAGACCTTTCCTATCTTACAAAGACTGTACTTTGCCCATTCACTTATCTTAAAACGACAGCAATACTTTTAAGAACTCTCGTGGCTGGTGATGAAGTGGCCCAGTGGATGTATTATTGACTCGTTCTGAACTATGTGCAGCTGGATGGGCCTGCTTCAACAGCCTGGCTTCTACGTTGTATGCCAAACTATTTCGCATTTCGCCTGTCAATCGTAGTTCTCTCCTGCTGCTTTTCCCTGCTTTGGATCAATCCTCGCAGCAATCTCTTTAACTCTTAAGACCTCAGGGGATCTGCATCAATAGCATTTGCGCCAATAAGGTGCCGCTTTACGCTTTTCTTTATAGACGCTAAAATTCATATGGCGTCAAGGTTTATACGGTATATTGTGCGAGCAGTCTTCTATTCCGTAGGTTCCAGGGATAGACACCATAACTTCTTTGCCACTTTTTTTGCTGCATGTCAGATGTAGGGTCTTCTTGTTGGGGCTTCGTCGAGTATTAAGTGCGACTACTTTACTGTTGAAGTGATGCAAATAGGGTGCTTCTTAAGGGAAAGCTGTGAGGAGAAAGTGGCCTTTCAGTTGTAAAAAAGTCTTGGCTTTATTTGGAACGAGAATGAGTTTGTATGCAGTTATCTGTCTTATCACCTTTGCTGCCGCGTCATTCGCTAATTTTTCAACCAACAAAAAATCGTCCGCGTAAGTAACCGAATGCCTTGCCAGTAAATTGAAAAGGCGGAGCACACCATTTCCAGCAAGGTTGAAGGTCAACTTGGAGACCAATCAACACAGGGCGCTTGCCGTGACTCTATGCTCTTGGCCATTGCACGCGGTCTCCCTTTCCGAGAAGTGCAATTTAGAAAATAAAAGGACACCCAAATAGCTAAATAAACGCTTATCACCCAATTCTATCAAAATTTAATAATCTCAGTGAATATTAATTCCTGACTTCTTTATCCTTAGATCGATCATAGTAAGGATAGCCGAATGAGTGAAATGAACAGAGAACTGACCTTTGACTTCCCTTAGTTACCGAAGTGGAAGGCGTAGCTTAACGGTTTTGCAAGTTCTTGAGCTATTAAAACCAAGAACGTGGCAGTACATTGGGATACTGCTCATCTGGCTAGTCCGTTACATCTCCTTCGTATACAGCATACTCTGAAAAGTGAACACAGTATTATCTGAAGAAAGAACTGCTTTTGAAACAGCCAACGTTATCATCTCTTCCTAATACGCCTTCTCAGTATTCGCATAGTAACTTAGTCCTGCCAAAATCGCTAACTATTTGGATCATTCTATGTCAGCACGGCAAAACCATCCTATAGCTTCCATTTAGCTGCTGCGTAGCTACATAATTTTGCATATCCGCAGGTTCCATTATTCTCTGCTTCACGAGCTACCGTTTTCTTCGTTCAACGCCCTTGAGCTTTCCTGAAGCTGACTGAGCAGCCCAGGTTGATCTGGCAAACAATTTTCAATTCAGTTATAAAATTTCTTAGTACTGTTGTACTCGACTTCTTTTAATCAATGCATGTAGCGTTAATTTCAGATACCGTATAATGATGCTCGGTGGCCGTTAATATTTTGATTGTAATGCCAAGGTGACGGAAAGTAACGGGGAAAGCTGCAAACATACATTAATCACTGCAACCACCTTGCCTGTAGAGCTACCGCGGTGAAGATTGTACATACTGTTTACAGGAGCAGGTTCGTGCACTGTCGGCTGTAGGCTATTTAACCTATAAAAACCCTTCCGCTAAAAACCTTTAAAGCCCGCATTTCACATTGGTCGAAATAAGAGTAGTTTCGATCTCCTATAACCGTTATTGGAGTTTCGACGCCACATGCAGCTTTTATGTCATGAGTGATGTTTCCTTGCTCTTAAAATCTAGGCTACCATTCCCAGTGCCGGGCGAATATGCAACTATCTTCTGGAATGGATCATGTTTCGTCATTGAGTAAACACGAACTGTACACACTCCCTATATACTACTTTTTATTTCAGCTTCTTCCCTTCTAAAATACGTCATCGCCTTTCTACCTCTACCTTTCCTATTCATAATGAAATCACTATCATGCGATCCGTTTCAAAGATTTCTTCTGTCATGCAGGTTTGAACAAAACTCGACGTCAACGTATATTACCGCGGCATATGAACGGACCTCTTGTCTGGCCCATCCTTCTTTCGCCAATGATTTTGTATTTAGTTAGAAAAACTTGCATTATTTCAACGTATTCATCTTGAATCTAATATCCACTGAAGGTGTTCATTATGATTCTCTATTTGTATAGATGTTTTTGTACTATTCTCATTCTTGTAAAATGCAAATAAGTTGACTTATGGTGAAGGCGATGCGTATATTTGTCAATGTGTGCAAACTTTAGTGTTTAACATGCGAGTAAAAACGGACAAAAGTACTACAGGCATATTTTGTCTTTCCAAAATTCTTTTATATTAGTTTAGTGCACGAGGGCATAGCGATCTCAAGGCGCCCCCGTGACTCGTTTCAGCAGTTGACTCCAAGGTTTTAATTGTAACAATGGATATGTAACTATAAAGGGATGTAATAGAACTGATACAGTAGCCAAACAAAAATTATATACAAAATTACTACTTAGATAACTGCAAATATTTTAAACTTACATCATTTTCGTGAAAATCCCTCTACGTCAGCAAAACTTTTTATGTGTATTTTCGACCCCAAGCCGTAAAAATAGAAGGTCAATTGATTGTTACGTGATGACCTCAAATTGTTGATGTTTTTGAAACCACGGTGACAATGTTGACATAATAACTGAGCTGATAGCGGGACTCTTCGGCTCAGCACCTGCGCATTCAACCATATTTTTATAAATTTTTTGATGAAGGTAATGCTCCTGATTTTTTTTGTTGATAATGTGTTACCTCTGTCTTAAAAATAGTCCTATATTTTAATGCAATCTCGATTACCTGTATATTTTTGCTACCTGAGTTTTCAACATATTTTAGATGCAAATCAACACCAATATACAAACAGAAATCGATAGTAGTGCCGTTATGAAAAACCATTTAGATCTTTTAATTTGAAAACAATAATATCTTTTATTTTCTTTAGATTTTTCTACAACACTTCGAGACAACCACTCACTACTATTATTGAGAGCTGAAAACCCTCAATATTTACAAGCGCTTAATATATCATTTGATCTAAGTTAACAACTGGTCTGGTAAATTTGTTTCTGTGCTTTTCTGGCATACTACTGAGCTTGTTTGACTTATAAATTTGTGTAGATTCCCGGTCTAAGAGGTCTGACAAGAGCGTATGTAAAGTGCATGCGAGTAAAAAATCGACACGGATTTGCAACTAAGAACAAACTATGAAAAATTCTCTCAATAGTGCTAAAAGAACGACATGGTTATTTCTATTCACAAATGTAGTATTTTATTGTCTGAAAAATGTAATGAGTAGATAGAGAGAAAATACCAGAACATACATCTATTGATGGCATTGCACGCCAATCACCTGGATTTTAGTACCGAGATAACGAAGATTAGTCACTTAAAATTATTAAAAGTTTTCCATTATTTTGCAGTTTTAAACCTAACAAAAACCTCATTTCTGGGTTACAAGCACAGACGAATGCATGAATCTACGTATGTATGAAACTATCACGCAACAACCACGCTTTTGTTATTATAAACCTCACTGGAATAATTTCACAGCTTTGGCGTTTTAAGTACCTCAGGTTTGAAAAGGGGATAATTTGTTTGTTCTGACGCGCTGAGGAGTTCATGCAATAATGTGATGAAGCGATATATTACTTATGGTTTTCTTTGCTGTGCATTGTTTTAGCAAAACGTGTGTTGTGAAAAAGACCCACGCTCCAATAGAGTAACAGAATGAATCTAGTTCCGTAAACTACGCTCCGCTTTGATTTTATTAGGACGTCATTCGTACTTTCTGCTACACGATCCAGCTCAAAATAACTTTAAGGTGCGCCCAATATGTAAATTCAAGTGCGCCCTTGCGAAATTCAAATATTGCGTACTTAGTATCAAATATTAGCAGGTAAACGCAAAGACATCTTACAGGTGGATCGGCCGGGCTATTATTTAGTGGCGAGGCGTTGGTGAAATATGGGGTCAGAAGATGGAGTATTGGTAAATGTGAAAGGCTCAAATGTTTTAATGCGCGTCAGATACGAGTTACAGGAAATTAAAGGTATACTACTATACACAACATTATGAAAATGTTGTACTAATAGTTAATTAGAATAAAAAAAAGTAAAGGCTTAGTAATAAATTTCTGAGTATCATGTCTACTTACACTTTTCGAAAAAGCAACGTCTTCATGACATTTGGAAGAATCATTGCGACAAAAACAACTTGTTTGAATGGTGTCGTTTCAAGTTTTGGATGCAAACAGTTATTGACAAAACCCTCATTAACTAAACACAAAAGAGATATGAAATTTTCCAGAACTTTATCCAGCAGCTTTATCCAAGAAGTTTATTATGGCAGTTTGATCGGCGGCTCCTGCAATCTACCATCGAATATTCTTGCGAGGGATTTTTCAATGCTATTTTTTACACTTTCGGTTTCGTCACATTTTTCGTTTTGCATGTTACGTTGTAATGCTGGTCGTTAAACCGCTGAACACCTGAAAAACGTGCGAACGTGATGTGCTTTTTAAAATTAACCGCACGCTCGTATGCGTCTGCTGTTATCTGTAAACACAGTTGTAGCAAACGAATCATTAGCCCGCATACAGAAAGTCAAAATATCTATCGCAAATTTTGAGCTACATTAGGCAATTCAATTTGTATGTATAGCAAGGATCAAATACATAAAAATGTAGACAGGATTAACTAAAATAAATTATAAATAAGAATGCGCTACTTGTAGTTACCTTAGTAATGTGTAATCTTCGTAGTGTCAACCAATCGTTTATCTTACTTTTACATTATAAAAACTTCCGATGTATAGGGAACTACTGCGATCTGGTGAGAAGATTAGAGAAATTGCTGCTCTCCATACTAACACTAATGGTTTGCCTCACACGTGTACCAGATTAGTGTGTATAAACTAAGATATATAAAATCATTTGTGGTATATAATTTCTGCACAGTTTATTCTTTTACTATATTTTTCAGTAGTAAGGTATGAATATTTTGGTTCAAGGGGCAATGAAGACCTGAACCTTCCTGCGGAGCAAAATCTCGTCTGCTACTGTTTAACAATAGTACACAAGTCTTTTCTGCAGCGCCAATTTTGCGATCGTATACCACAATTACAACAAAATGGTTGAAATACTACCTGGAGTAGCTCATTGTGATCGTGTGCCAGTTAGTCGTTTAATCGTTGTACCTAAAGTTGAAGAAACAGGAAAAGGAGTGTGTCTCATGATTATCAACAATGGTGACTGTCACTGTCGGAATTTGGCGGAAATGGAAGATCATTACATAGTTGATAGCAGCAATTGCATGTGAAATTAACTTTTCATAAATTAATTTTAATGTCAGGGGCACCTTTATTTTAGCTTGACTGCTTTTTCTGTCGTTAGTTTCGTGGATCGCCGTTTTCTCCTCACATGACTCTGTGATCGCATAACGGCAGGCCACGACAATATTGTTTCTACTGGGGTATAAAGGCTTCTGTAAACAATCCCTGGTAGTATAAATTAGCGAATGTTTACATAAGCACCGTATGTATATACAAAAAAATTGCCTATATTGAATTCTTAGTGTACTCCAGATTAGTGTTCAACTTGCGAGTTGAGACAGGCCATATAGAAGATTACATAACGCTTTTATGTTGTATTACATGAATATTGTATCAACATGGTTAGATTTTATAATGGTGTGAATTCAATAAATTAGAGGAATAAATGTAAACGTTGCGAGCATTGAACTACTTAGGGAACTGAGGAAACATGTTTTAATAGGTTTACGCATAGAACTACCATTTATAAAATCATGTACTGTATAAGTTAACAGCTCACGTTCAGTTCATGTGATGTAATAACAGACTATGAAAACAAAGAAGGATAAGAAGACATGAAATAACAGACATATGTATTTAATATAAGGTCGCGCTTGCGCCGAAGAGCACTTCAGAGCTACGATAGGCAGTAGTGGACGACACTTTTATTTTAATTTCATAATGTCACTATATTTTATGCCTTCTAATTTATTCGATCCAAGCATAAAATAGGGTCTAGAGCCTGTATGCACGCTAAAATATTACTACTGCATACCTAATTCATCAATTACATGTTACTTTTTCTTTTGTTCCACAGGAAGGCAGGCTCAGTCTACATTGAAGGCACTTCTTCAGGAGGGGATATTGAAAGAAGGGATGTTCAACGAGGTCAACGATAATATCTACACCGTAGAAAACTGCGAAGGTGAGCTCCTTCTTGCACTGAAAGATAATGTACAATTTATACCAACGTGTTCATCCTATAGATAAAACCAATGTACATTGCAATAAAATACGTGTTTTTGTTTATACTTTATATAGGTGTCTACAGTAAATAAAACCTCAAACACATTTTCGAAGCAATGATGTACCCCGTTTTGCATAAGATTATGCTAATAAAACTGTACGCCCTACTCTATTAACGTTAGGTTGACGATTGAAAATAGGTCTAAAAAGTTTATATCTAAACTTTTTTGTTTGTCCGAACTTTCTAGAATACATATGCTAACATGCGGTGGCTTAAGTTTAGAAATACAAGTTTTTTTTAAAACAAATTAAGAAGGCGAGACCGAATTCTATGCCTAAGTACACAAATAAGATTTTTTGGGCCAAGAACTGTGAGGTTGTAAGCCAGTCCTTCCTATCCTATTGTCTCCCAGGTTTGGCGTGGTAACCTACTTAAAAATCGTGACTTTCAACCGTTTCCTAATGTCATGATAGGAAAGGCCTCTTTGAATCACCATCTTAAAGTTAAGGCATTGTTTCGGTTGTGTTTTTATAACGGGGTGGGAAAGATTAGGGTGTTGTTTATTCGGCCCTTATATTTCGTAGAGTGTAAATTTCTTTCGCAGAGAAAAGGATCCTTACAAAAATCTCACAGCGACACTTCGTTTCTTCTTGTCATTTAGCGTCAGGCTCAGAATCGTTGGTGAGTGAATGGGGTTTCCGTTCGCTCGGTGCCTTTTCAGTTTTTGGAACTTCTTACATTCGACGAGAATGTATTTTGGTGAATCTGGCGCGCCCCTCGGAATGCCCTCATTAGATGTTGATTACATGGTGGGCAGGCTGCGTTGGATGGTTTTCGGATTCTCCGGAGGTAAGCTTGAGAGCCCCCTGATTTTATGCCTTCTCTCGCTCTGAACCGTCACAGGCGGGAAGATTGCTCCATCGAAAACAGCTACATAAGCTGTTTCAAAGGTATGGCATTACCTTAAAAAGGAGTTTATGGTAGCCTATGTACTTTGGCAAGAAAGAACGTGGAAAACGTAACATTTTGGGCTCGATTTGGCTGAGATGGTGCCTCGTTAGTATGAACAGGGACGTCAAAAAATCGCTTAAACCACAAAGTCATACGGAATTCAAGGTTTCATTGTGTCTGTTTAAATTAAGAAGAGCAGCCACACGAGTGTGCTTATTACTTGTATGAGAGGCGCCACAGGATGATCTGTACATAGGTCGCGAAATAGTAAGTCTTGTTACACCTTATGTAACGTATGACGCGCCTATTGTAGACTAACGCTATCTGCCATAGAAATACGGGTTTTCGCCAATCGGACCTGCTGGGGGCCAAACGCTCTTAAAGAGTTCTCATTTCACTAATATCATCCCGTATATGTCGAATTTATTTACACATTTAGCGCCCCATATTACCAACATGCCATTGTATCAAATAACCCTCCCTTTAGACTTATGCTACTTTCAAGACTGCCCTACGGCATAATCTTCTCTCGAAATGACCATAAATCCGCCACTTGTTTTAATTTGTTTATCTGTATTAGAAATAATAACCAAAACGTTGTGATCTGTACGTAATGCAGGTTTTCTAAGTAAAAAACAGCTCTTTTAATTAAATTAAATTGTATTGTTGACTAAATAATTGGTTACCTTAATATTTATTTGGCTCTTTTAAATTGAATTAAACGTTCATAGCATCCCACCGTTCGCCCTTTACATGATCGTAACAGATTATAAAAACTTAATGGTGGGCCCTAACAGGAATCAATTAATTGCTGGTGTCACGGACAAAAGTGCCTACAGAAAGTTCATGAGAAAGCCAATACGTGTTTTCGTTGGGTCTCTAAATATGTTTTAGGGCTGACCATCAGCCAACATTTAACGTCCACGGTAGCACTTTTTGCACTACTTCGGGCCCCATCTAAATGTAAATACGGCGGGGATTGAACCCGTGCACCTACGTGCCTCTTCCGGTCGCAAGGCGCACACGAATTTACCAAGCCACCAAGCTCGACGTTTTCGTTGAGTCTAAGGAATTCGAACAGGTATGGTAATGTGTTTTAAGTGTAAGTATTACGTGTTGTAATGCAGCAGCGCGAAGAGTAGGGCAACAGGGACGGCTGGATTAGGAGTAATGCAGATATTTGAGTCGGCCGCAGACGAAATATTGTGGATAAGTGGGCAGCAGGTGTGGATATGTAAAAAGAGCGGACAAAGGTCGTTTAAGAGAAGGACGTTCAGGGAAGAAGGGAGGCTTCCCATTTCTGTTAATCTGACTGAGGCAATAAACAGCGTTCTGGTTGTTTCGTACATTGGAGAAAATAGGTGAATTCACTACTCACTGGCCTTCAAAAAGGCATCCGTGCGGTTCAGCAGATGCGAGCTAAACGCGAGAATTGCGGCATGCTGCTCTCGAGAGGGCTCCCAAGAGGTCCGTTGTAGCCCTCTTGCTCTAACACATCTTCTCAAAATGTCCTGATGAAGAGAAGCTCCTGCAGACGCGATGGCTAAGAATATCAAGTACTTAATTGTGCTCCGAAGAGCTGAGTATTAGGTGGATTGGCGGCGTTTGTCAAGGTAAAAGTGCTTGAAGAGGTCTTTATCGGCACTGGGCGAAAAAATGCGCTTTTTCTTAGGCCTCATTTCGGGTTTTGCTCCGAAAAAGTGGCCATAAAAAGGATGATGCTGTCTAGCAAAGGGCATAGCAGAGTTCAACGGCTGGACAGTCATATTGAGGTCAGCAAGGTGTGGATCCTAACTGCGGGCAATTGGGAAGACAAGAAGCAAAAGCCGGAGTCGTACGGTTGTTGCTACGGTTGCCGCAGAAGGTCTCTTGCTTGGTGTCGTCTGGTCGCTGATCAGACAGCCTTGAAGTGAGGTGGTCCAGTGCCTGTGGATAGGGGATACACCGGTGATGCGTTACATGACGAACGTCAAGAAAGTTGTTCGAATTTTTAAGCCGAAAGCTCGACTTTACCCACTTTAGATGTTCGGGTCGAAAAGGAAGCTGAAGTGAAGTAATAGAGCGTTAACAGCAGACTAATCGTGGTACTATGAACAAAGAAGCTCGCAAGGAGAAGGACATAGGGACTGAAGCTAGGCAGCTGCCCAATAAAGACAAAGTCTTTTTGGGGTGGGTAATTTTCACCATCCGGGATTTACAATTTTGTGTTGCCAACGGTGTCAAAAAGTTGGCCATCTCACTCAGGGCTCACCGGCTGGCGTTATCATAATTGGGGAATTATCTTCGACATTGCAGAGGACTAAAAGGAGCGCGGCCTTACCGGAACTGCAACACCAAAGGCCGCGCCACCAGCTCTGTTTTACAAGACTCAGCTCAGGAAACACTTTGAAGCGCTTTCTAAGTCCACATATACAAGGGGCAATAGATTGGCTCCACTAGGAGCTCACCTGGACTTCGGATCGCAGCCTTGGCCTACTGCAACGGCCATAACGGGTATTCACTAGACATCAGACGCTTTGTCAGTTACCAATAACAAACTTCCAATACTCGACTCTTGTCGACGGTTGCAGGAAGACCAACACAGTCCTCCCAGGACGACCGGTTACAATCTGTCCATCAAACTACCCGCCCGATTGTAAAACACTATGGGTACCACAATTAAATTCATCTAAGTGAACTGTAATCCTCGGGAGAAGTAAACAAGTCCTCGGGATTGAGGCGAACCTTTTCGATCACTACTTTGCAGAGTACCTAGTAGACCAGGTCTGGCCAAAACGGTGGGAAAAGGGCCGATAGTTCTTTTCCTCGGCGATGAGATCGTCATTGAACGAATCAAACGCATCATTGCAAGGAAAATCGTTGTTCACACGATGAGCTGCAGAGCCCCTTCGTAGACTCTCTGGGGTATTCTTGCAGTGAGTCCTGGCGCAAGCTTAAAATAAAAAAACCCGCAATGCCGATTCAAACATCATCACCTAACTTCTTCTAAGCTATGAATCGAATATGGCTGATCTGCACAAGCCGGTTGTGACGAACAAACTGAAGTTCTGGAGCAGGATCCTCAAAGAGATCGACAAGATCATCACGAAGAAATTGGAAAAGCAATAAAAAGTAACCCCGAATTGGGAGGAAGTAAAAGTGAGCCTGATATCGCTCTTCACTAAACACTTTCCCTTTGACCAAAAACCCTACGCAGAATATATTTTTCATGATGACATCATACCAGCTCATCCAGGTGAGGTTATGATTGGGGGAGAGCGTATCGAACACAGTAAAGCTCCAGAATCTTTGCGGTAAACGTCTTTTTTATTTCATTCGATATCCTGCCCTGGTCCGTTGTTCTAGATGTCCTGAAAAGGAAAAGCGTTTCCTATCTGGAGAAAAGTTATATTTGACTCCCGGGCGGAAGGACATTCGATGACGAAGGTTTGGAAATTCCAATGACTGTTGGAATCTCACAGAAATCAACCCTAGACTCTCCGCTCTGAAACTATTCCTACGATACTCTAGAATTGATTTACCATGGAGCCCTGCACTTGAAGGGCCTATCGTATGATATTCAGCTTTTGATGCCTTTGCGGTGGTGGTGGCGACTGAGAATGTGGATTCACTGCAGTAAACGCTGCTTTGGAAGCAGTAGCCCTATAGGTCCTCTTACGACGATGGCGGAATCTATTCCGAAGCTGTTCCTGGCGAGCTCAATACCGTGGAACCTCAAGAGTAAGGGAAAAAGACGACTTTTCAAGGACCCGAACAGCCGGATTTGAAGAACAGTGACACTGTAAGCCATATTCTCTTCCATAGCTTAGCCCTTGACGATTAAAGGAACCTGCTGTTGGACCTATTAAGCTATAACAATCCGAGATCTCGCCCACTGCATGTGCAAAAGCAACAGGTTGGAAGGAGTGCACTTCGTGGAACAAGAGCCGCGGGAAATAAGCTAGTACAAGAAAGATAAGATAAACAAGGTAGATGTCACATTAGTGTTACTCACTTGTCGGGTTTTCGGACAAAGGGCATCAGATCTGGTGGTAAACTCAATGGGCAACCCTGACCAATTGTTTCGGTAAACCCTTTGTACGTGCCATCTCTTTGTACTACAATTAAACAAAGTCTGACCCGTAAATTGAAGATTAGTGTGGCGTGCACTTCTAGTGGTGTACACATGCCTTCTGCATGAGTTGCACGCTATATTTTCGAATACCTTGGTGTAAGGGTAAGGCACGCATGAGCATTTTTTCGTCAACAGAAAAAACAAGTGCATACGGCTGGATCGGTGGGTAAGTAGATGCTCGAAGCGATGCCAATAAACGGTTTAAACTGGTTCTTAGACTGTATCTTACGGTTTTAAAGAGTTAGTTATGCTGGGTATTGCGCTTAGTTGTTGACTTCAAGGCTCCGCAGTCTTCCAGCTTTCATCTTTGAAAAATAATAAAATGATAGGTGATCCGTACCGATTTCGAGTTGCCCCACAAAATAACAATTCCTATGTTTAGTTTTTAGTATGAAACATTCCCTCTTTGATCATAGTAAAATGTTGAAGAAAGGCGAGAAGTTAAAGGAAGAGTAATTCAAAGAAGAACACGCAAATAATACACGTGGAGGAGCGCGCCGTTTGACAAAATGGTGATTTAGTTCCATCCTCCAATTTCTTATATATGTTCTTATATGTGGAATGCTTATGTTCCGCTAAAGTTGCACATATGCGGTGCGCGTTTTTGCTGCTCAAAGCTAGTCCTTTGTGGTGTTTGGGTTGCTAAATCTGGGGGTGGGTGACAACACTAAATAATTTTTGACCTGGTAGAGATCATGACTATTCTCTTCAGTATAATAAATAATTGCGTTTTCACCATGCCTTCCTTGTGGGTAATAAGCTTACTCGAAGCTCGCATTTAGTGTAAAGCAAAAGGTTTTTCGTCATAGACTAACATTTGCATCACTATGTGTAACGTAGCTGTATCAACAACAAATATGTCATTTCAGGTAAGGTCTGCGTACGAGATTCTCTTTCCGTGACTATCAAGAACCAACAGAATCGTGTGTATTTCTTAGAGTCTTCGGAGATACACGAAAATCATTACGGCCGATGTACTCCCGACGGTTTTGCATGCGGTCTTCGTGATACTGACGTGTGGCATAAGCTTATTGATGGTCGAACTGCTCTTAACGAGTTTGTGCTGACAAGATCCTATCACATGGATTGCGAACCCGATTGGACATTTAATGATACACCGGAGTTATTGTCGCCTGAACAACAGAACATGCTCGATCTTGGGCTGCCGCTCAGCTTTGGCCATGCTAACACGTACAGTCGACGTAGCGACGATGCCATCGTAGGCGAGTTGGAAAGTCTTATTGTAGAAAGGGATTATGATAAAGAACTAGCAGATTTAAGTTCATCAACGGAGCAAATGAGTCTGTCAAGATCGTCACGTCCGGAGAGCGGGGAACTAATGGCACGCGATGAAATGTGCGGCAGTTCCACTTCACCCTCTGACGTGTGGTCGGGGTTAACTCTTTGGGATCCTGTACCTGGGTCGATGACTATCGAAGCTTTTGACGAATACTGGGCCATTAACGGAGAGCGAATTCTCGAAAGCGAGTGGCAGAAACAATATGGTGAGTACATGATCCCAACTGCTACAATTTCGGAGGCCGCTGACTGCAGCGATGGTGATATAAGCTCTGAGAGAGATGAGGAAAAACAGCAAGCTGAAATGAATTACAGCTACGCCGAAGAATGGGAAAAGGTTTGGGTCCAGTTTGGAACGCGTATGTACTACACACTCATGGAACAACTCGTAGCCCAAGAGGAACTTGCAGGATATAAAGCCAGTCAACACAACGTTTCAATGTCGATAAACGAAGGTTCAGTTGGGCAAGGGTCTTCAAAGGATGTTGGCGAGCTACGCCAAAAAAATGAAGAAGACGAAACTTCAAGCAATAAAAGAAAACTATCAGTTCGTGATTTTGGGGCATCTATGACAGGGGAGTCGTGTAGTATACAAAATCGTTTTATCAAAAATCACAGACTAAAAAAGATCAAAAGGGAAAGTCATAATCACAGGAAGAATCCGAATGTAATTAGTGCTGATGCACTTGAGGACGCACCAAAAGATGCTCGACTTGCTAAATACTGGAGCCAGAGATATAGGCTCTTTCGAAAGTTTGATGATGGCATCCAAATGGATGACGAAGGCTGGTTTAGCGTCACGCCTGAAAAGATCGCAGAGCATATTGCAAATCGGATGTGTCCCCGCAGCCTTCGAAAAACCATGTTAACCATGGATGCATTTTGTGGCGTTGGAGGTAATACGATTCAATTAGCCATGCGTTCTCGCATCGTGCTGGCAGTCGATATAGATCCAAATAAAATCGCTATGGCCAAAAATAATGCACGTGTATATGGTGTTGACCAAAAAGTACAGTTTGTTTTGGCAGACATGGCACACTTTGTCCCGCGAGTAGCTCCAGACGTCATTTTCATGAGCCCGCCTTGGGGAGGACCAGATTACAAGAACAAGCCCTCATTCGATCTTCGCGATATGTGTGTCGATGTAAGGGCGATCTTCCACGCTTATGAAAATGTGTCACCAGATATAGCATTTATTCTTCCGCGTAATACGAAAGTGGATCAACTTTGCGAGCTAGGAAGAGTTGAAGTAGAACAGAATATGTTGAATAAAAAGATTAAAACTATTACAGCATATTACGGAAACCTTATCTGTAAATAATAGGAATTGGCATTATACAAGAGTAAATTGTTCTAAAAAATATGAATTAGCTTGCTATGTTTTAAATTGGAACTTTTTCAGATTCAATTTTCATCATTCTAAATATCAAGTATTTTCACAAAAATGTCACTGGTGCTTAAAATTACGATATACAATATGCTAAACTTTTTACAACTACGTTGTAACATACACATTTTTTTCTTATAATATGAAACAATAGTACAATAAATGTTTGCAGGTGACTAAATGAATTTGCCACTACACAGGTTATATTTTTTATTGTCAAGATTCCGCACATCTTTATATTAAATTTGAATGTTAATCTTAATGCCTACAAACTTTTAATCTAAATTTTACACGCAGAAGCTTCGCCTATTCTCTCTATTTTAATAAGGGGTTTTCTATATTACACAAGTCTAATGATCCGCCTAGGAATGTAAATATGCATGCTCTTGAAGTCGCATTGAAAGTATATATAATCTGCACGTTGTCTACTGCAGTAGGTATGAGTGTATTAATACACACCATGGGCATTATTCAAGCCTATGTTTATTTACGTATTTACTTTGTGCAAATCTGCAAATATGGCATTAATCGCACAAGTAGATTATAATAGATATAGTATAACACGGTCCTACCAGTAATAGACTTCATACGAAGGTCAACGTTTTCCAGTTGAAGACGGCAAAAACGGTTTGAAAATATGAAATTCATGCAAACGTACCCAATTGACAACAGAGTAACTAAAGTACTCCGGTGACTAAATATCGCTCTAAGAACATTATTCTGAACGACCTCCCATTATCATTTTCCTTGCAACTTCGCACGGCTGTGATGATCTCATTGAACTTGGGGGTAACTTTATTTGCTGCTACTATTTAAAGGTCTTGTGTAAGCGCAGTCCTAAACACCTGGCTTAAGCGATAAAGCTTGATACCTTGGCGCAGTAAAGCTGGCATATCTTGAGAAACATAAAGCACTACGCAGGTTGAAAAGAAATAACACCTCTTTTGCCCTTAATCACACCAAACATTTCAAAAGCTTTAATTTCTTGAAACAGGATATATCATCTGTACAAGCCACAGCCAGACATTATCATCGTAACATCTAAACGATTATAATTAATGTATTAAAGTGCTTCATGATTTACGGGAAATAAGTGCCAGACACAATTAAATACTGCAGTGACGTCAAAAAAAGTAGACAAAGTTCTTGTATCTTAAACAAAATCGGTCCTTCCTTCTTAAAGGTGAGCTAAACAAATTTTGTGATCTGGATCTATGTCTACAAGAAAGGAGGTAATAAAACTCGCGGGGCAGAGGTAATTATCCAGTCTACTCAGAAAAGTTGATCAGGAGCCGTGAATAAATAGCCTACAGCCGATATTGGCCAACAATTAACTACTGAGGACGGGTTACTCTAGTTTAGAACAAAAGGAATAATCCTAGTATGTTTCAATTAGCTCGGTAAAAGGCCACAGTTGTAGTAGACGGGTGTTCATAGGAGCCAAAGGCCGTGCCAATATATGTAAACACAAACCTAACTAGATTTTCCCAGCTGCATTTCCGTTACAAATGGGTGGAGTGCCCAACGTTTTTTCAACTTCGAAGTTACTGACAATTGAGAATTTAAACAAAGTGCTGTAAGGCTTCCGAACCACCTCAAGGTCGAATGATAGCTATAAGTTATAGGGGCACTAACGTCCTTAAACTAACTGTGGCAAAGTATTAATTCAACTCATCCGCAATACCTTACATGGTGGAGATTATGTCGGTACTATTCTCGATACTAACGAAATATTTAGCTGAGTACTTTCCGGTACAAGACGCGCTAATAGAGCTCCACACTTTTTGAACTGAGAATCATAATAAATAGCCATTACCTTAGCTCTCGTCTGTATCTAAATCTACTATTTGAATAGGCCGTCTAAGATACCTAGCATTCCGGGTTCAAGTGTCATATGTCGAAATATGCAAGCGTTCTATGTACAACCGAAAAAAATATTAAGGGTTTTAAAAGCGGACTCCGTATCTTTACTGTCATAGGCCTAGACCAGAAAATTTGGCCTGAGCGATCGATGAGAACCTTAATACCTTCCCCTCGTAATGCTCTTGAATCCTCGTGGTGCCGATGGATCTTAGACACGTAAAACGCCTATTATTCAATAAAAGCACGCCAAAATAGCGGTTTGCACACCGTTTTTACACTTTCTGTTTAAATACCCGAAAGCTAAGCGCTTATAACAGGGCTATGATGGACACAAACTAACCAATAACAGCAATAATCACCTGGCTTATAAAAAAAGATATCTTGTTCATTTATCCAAAGGATTTACGACAGTTGTCTTCCTTTTGTTATTCCTAGCTTCATAATGTATTTCCTATAATGTATCATATAACATTCTATAATATTTTTATTTCAGTTCGTGCGATTCCCGTGTCTTTCTAGTTGTTCCAGCCTCCTTTATACGTTTTTTGAAATGTCTCCATCCTGTCACAATGTTTCGCTTGAACCATCAATTGTTTGTTTTTTTTATTAATACGGTATTAATATGACTGGCAAAAACGTAAACTGAAAGTATGCTAAGGTGGTCTCGGTTAATTGCGATTTCGAAATTAGGGACAGAATTGACCATAAAAACAGAAACATTATTTGATATGTATATATGTAATTGGTGATGTGAGCATACGTGCATGCATTTATCTCTATGTTAGGCCCAGGTACAAGCCTTGGCAAACACCTTATGAGCATGCACCATTAGAACTCTACTTCTAGGGATAGATTTCAACATCAAAAACCACGGTGATTAGAGCGAACAGAAAGTTCAATTACAGGTCGATTTGTAACTATTTAGGGCTAAAGCTACTACATGAACAAGAATTTACCCTCTATTGCGGTCACCATAGAACCGCTATAACTAGAAGAAAGACTAATATGCTGCAAAAATACTCTTCGGGGCTCTACAAACCAGTGCAATAAGTTGAATCTTTTGAAGGAGTTGTGACTTGTTATAAATGGATGACCGAGCATCGGTCTCGTTGATAGGTCGCTTTGTACCTTAGCTTGATCTATACGTGCTCTCTTGAGAAACTACTCTTGGCGTTTTTAGCGAGATATCTCTCTGAGAGCGACGAATGGGCTAGCTCGACAAGCGTGATTGCAAGTTGTTTTGGCGAGATAGCCAAAAACGCACAGTATGATCGTATATTAATTTAATATTGTGCGCTTTAGAACCCGGATTTATCTTCGCGAAGTATCTTACAAAGGTACATTCATATGAACAAGCATATCCTCGTTTTTACTTTTAATTATCAAGCTTAATTTTTGGAATCGAAAGTTTTCTTAGGCGTGTTTTATTAAACACATAATAATGGACCAGCTGATCACCTAAATCTTCCATACAGATTTGTAAAGTCAGCGGAATCAATGGCGAGTTGCAAAAACTGAATCTTTTGCCTAGTTTTCAGTGAATAAACAAAACTTTTAAATGTAATTCTCTGTCGACTGTATAACTATTAAACGTTTAAACTTCAAGACGTGCTGTTTATTATAACTATGTACATTTTAGGCAAAAGGCACTCGTATACTTCAGTGCTGCACACTTTAATACCTGTAGTTTACGTATAAAAATTAAGAAAACAGTTGAATGATTAATACAGTTTATTCAATAATAAATAATACCCCTGTACACTATAAATATTATCTCTCTTTGTCTTTTTATCTCGTCTTTGTAACTCTATGGGCTTAGACATTAGAGATATTTTAAGAAGAGATATCTTGTTTGACGTTTACATCGAGATCTGCGGGTACCGCATACCCTTTGCACCTGGGCACATCATGTGGCCAGGCACAGAAATTGTTAGCGGGGTTAAACACAGTCCCTGAAGGACATTCTTTACGGAATGCCGTTAAGCCATCAGGTCTTTGCACGCACTCATAAAATACTTGACAGTTGGAAGGACTCCGAAACATACCCTGGGTGGAGCATTTAAACTCACTGCTTCGGTCAGGCTGCATTGTTGTTGAGATGGTTGATGTTGTAGATACTGAGAATGGATGCATTGTAGTTGTGGACGGTCGAGGCCACCAAGTCTTCTCTGTTGAAGGCGTCGTTGATGGTGCTAAAGTAGTTGGCGGAGCGAGAGGCGGAACCGGTAGATCGCGAATTCCGGGCTCGGCGAAGACGCGATTGATGGTAGATATTAAGGGGTAACGGTAACCGTGACACTTCCCTTTAAAGTCATCTGTCTCTATGGACCATATCATGCCGCCGCCCAGGCCAAGGGTCTTAGCAAAGCGTGCCTTTAGCTCGATCGAAGGTATATCATCGTAACCAACCCACTGTCGCTCTTTGTGTGCATAGGGCGCCATGAAATAGGGATCTTGTACAACAGTCCATCCTCCTCGCATCTGATCCTCACATATCTCATTGTAGCCAAGTGATCCAGGCTCACGCGTGTAAGGACCGGCCTTGCCCTTCTGCGGGGCTTCGTCTCCAGGCCTGTGTTCTTCCACACGACGAAGAGTAAAAGATCTGCCATAAAGACCCATTCCCAAAATAATCTTCTTCGAGCAAGCGCCCTGTGAAATCCAGTAGTTCACTGAGTAGTTTAAATTCAGAATATGTTCATCGACCGGCTCCTCGGGCCTTGGGAACATGGGAGCATGGTGGCCAGCTTTTGTTTCCCAACCACCGTGAAAGTCATATGCCATAATGTTGATAAAGTCAAGATACTTTGAAACCTGCGGAATATCGTACGCGGGGTCCATAAAATGTTTTCCAGCAGAAACAGCGGCAGTTAAAAGCAAATTTTTTGACTTAAATGCATGCTTAAGCTCTCGAAGAAGCGTAACGAACTTTTGCTTGTCCTCAGATTTTCCTCCTCGTGAAGCAGGATATTCCCAGTCCATATCTAGCCCGTCGAAATTGTATTTCTTGCAGAATTGAATAACTGAATCAATGAAGATCCTAAGAATAGATATTCATCGTTATTTTTGGAAATGATAACAAAAGACGCCTGATGGCCCCAAGTGCTCCGTCACAGCATAGAAAGTCAAGGACACGAGAAAAATTCTTATTTACCTCCCCATCTCCTAATATTAACATTTGTTCTAGCTTATGTGCGCTCAGTTACACTTTGTTTTATAATAGAAGAAAGCTAAGGAAAGCTGAAAAGCCGTAAATGAACAGTTCCAGCAAATACATCTATATTTTTCGATCTGCACAAAAAGGCTCAATTAAATTACTAAGACTTGGAAGACCTAGTGGAACACTTACTTTCGTGTAGAGGGAGACTCAGCCATTGCAGAGTACTTCATTGAACCTTCATTCCAACCCCCAATGGCGATAATTGTTTTTAATTTAGGATTTTTTGCTTTAAGGCCTGTTGTGAACCTCTCAAAAGCACCTTTTCCATAATTGTCTTTTAGATCGTTCCACGAGTCAAGTGACCTGATGCGGTTATCAAATCCCAGACCAGCGAAGCCATAGATCAAATGTGTGCACAAAAACGGGTCGATCTCTTCCACAGGGAATTTACCATCACCAGGTCGGTATACCGCCCAAGAGCCGTAATAGCAAACCACCTTGTAGTCGTGAGTACCTGCCAGTATTATTTAGATTTATATTAATTTTTTTGACACCTGCAATCGCAGACTATCTTATATGGATGCAACATATAAATGAAACTACGTTTAAGCACCATGGTACTCTATTTAACTAATAGAGTTTAATTCATGTTTATCACAAATTTTCACTAAGGAGTCATTTCCGCAAAGTAATAGCTTTTTCATAATCGTGATATAGTAGTGACTTCGATGACTTACCAGTGTGTACTGTCTTCTGTACAGGATTAGCAGCAATTCCGGTCAGTAGGGCTGCAACTGATAAGGCTTTCATGTCGCCTCTGATTTGTTTTTTATTGTGGTATTTTTCCTGGAGCACTGATTCGTCGCTCCTTCAGCTCCTGCTCAGCTTTTTTCGATCACCAGCGCTTATATACTGGCCTGGCAGAAAAGGCTCTTGAAGTACTGGTCTGGTTCACTGGGTGGAGGGCCTCCGGTCAACCCTTGCTTCTCCCGATTCCCCGGATTCCTTCTTCCTCTATGTCAGACCGTTCTACTACTGCTTTTCCAAAGTCTTCGACCGTGGTCTGTCGACAGTCGTCAGTCGTCTTTTACACTAGAGCCCTGTCTCGCTCCTTCCTCTTCTTCGCTATCAACAGATTGCCATTCGACATGCATCAACAATCGACAACATCGCCAAGATTTTCGGTCAGTCCGCTCTTCGACAGCACCGATTGCTCCATTTCAATAGCGGTTTACCAGTGGCAGCCAGTGATGAAAAAGAACCGCAGATTGATTCGGTCTATCAGTCGCCGTCTCCTACTACTACTTCTACTACTACCACTATTACTACTACTACTGCTACTACTAGTATTACTGTTGTGGTATCGTTGTAAAGCAGCGCTTAGATACCTACCCATAAAATAGTTATCTTTCCTTATTTTTTGCCGTATTCTCTTTTGCATAGCATCAGGAACAGTACCCTAGTAACGGTGATAATTATAGAGTATTTTTTCCTAATTCACCCCTCTAAAGTTTAATGTATTATACATTTTGGTAAATCAAGGTTCCTGTTTGTTCTCTTTTAATGCCTCAGGCCTGAAGGTTCTGCTTTTGTTCGAGTACAATAAAACCGGCAATTTTTATTTTCAGTAGCTTTTTCATTATACAGATAATAAATTAATTAGCGCGATTATTATAAATAAGTGCGAATTGTCTAGAACTTACATGAATGCTTATTCGGGTCTATTTAATAGCATTGGTGCAGTCATTGGTTTCCTCATAAAACATGAGAATTACCTGCACTTCTATAATTCGAACACTAATTAATTATTAAGATGATGATTTAATGGAAACCTAAGACAATTATATCTCTTTGCATTCTTAGTCTGTCTTTCACTCCACTTTATAGCTGATGTCACTGGATAAGAATACAGATCGCTACTCAAATTTATTTTATTATATTGATCAAATTTGATTTTTTCACGTGCGAAATTAAAAGAAAACAGACCTTGTAGTGCAGTAGAGGAACAATAATACGAACAAATATTTCCGATAAAGTGTATTATATTTATATGCTTAAATAAAACTTATTTGGTTCTTAGAAACTAAAATCAATGCACATTCGATGAGGTAAGTCGAAATATAATCCTGTACAAATAATCCTACGCCCAGCGCATTTTGCTCAACTAATGAATTTCATTATTTGTGTTAACACTAAATGTTTGATATCATAATCAAAATTTGTAGGACGCGGTAGCACCTATGAAAGCGATGCAAATGCAAATAAGATGAGGCACTATAGTTCTTAATGCACGTTTCGGTGATCTTCAGCTTAATTTGGCGAAGGTCAAATCGACTGAGAAGATTCTACAAGCGAAGCTTGTCTTAGAATGAATACACACCTTTGGAGCTCGAGATAATTCAAAGGGAGTATTTCTACTTCAGAAACAAGCTAATCTAGTTCTCCAAAGATAATGCATTTGTCGAGCGTATTGAAACAAGCAAATAAATCCTATATATGTTCTATATTAAATGTCTCAAATTGGAATAATTTTATTTCACCGAAAGTATATATTCTCAAAGAATTTTTGAATTCATAATGGGAGTACTGGATTGCCACTCCAACGTTTCTTAAAGATTCAAAATATTTGTCTTCCGGCACATGCGGTACGATAGTTAAGTATTTCATGCCTAACGACTTTCTCTATTTCAGGCGGTGCGACTTTTTTGTACTATTGATGTTCTCCGTTGAAAACTCAACAGCCAAGCTGAAGTAATTTTACGGTGCAATTTTTAAAACCGCGCAAAAGTTTAGCATTGAAAATGGGACATTCTGTCCATTTAAGGATCGCAACTACCAAAATACAAACTGCAATGGTCACTATGGGCGGATGTTGGACGGCTTACTATTCCCTTTAACAATAGAATTAGAAAGATTGCAGGATTACTTCTAGGGGCCGTACCTTCATAATTTCTTTTGCAGTGGTTGGTCGCTCGACGTTAAAAACGGAACGCTAGTATGTCAGACATTTTGGTAAGTTCTAACAAGACTGAAACGGTAGTGTCGTACGGTGGCAATTTTGTCTTTCACGTGCTTAACGCGACTTTTAGAAACTTATATATACTTTATAATTGAGAATTTTAGAAAGCAGACTGTTCGACCGACAAATTTTTTTATAAAGGTTGAGTACAGATAAGAACAGATATACATACTAGTCAATGGCAGGCGCCACATTATGCCTGAACCCCAGACAGCAGAATTGGTACGCACTTGGCACTGATTGGCGTGGAAAGAATAAACTACACAATGTTAGAAAAATATAGTGACGAATCAAATGTTTTAACAACGTTTTTTTTTTTTTTTATAAGTATACGCGTTTAAATGAAATAAGTTATCGCATTCCTTGTTGACAAAAAATTTTTGCCCATATGCGCAGAAAGAGTGCGTAAGAAAATCAGTCAACTGCCCTCACAGTCGAATAGTGTGTGATCGACTTTCCAGAATTATTAACGGAGGCGAAGTAACTTTCTGTGACCACGAGTCACAGTTTAATTTTCTTCATAAATTTTCTTATGGAATTATGCGATGCGTTTGGCGCTTTAGAAGAATAAAAGATATCGATGTTGTTTACCAATTGGTGTGGAACGTTCGAAAAACGGGAGGACCATTTCAAATTGCTCGCCAGTTGTAGTCAAATTTGTTTGCGCTGGAGAAATCGAAGAATATTTTAATGGTATTTTAATGGTATTTTATTAGGGCCTACGTTGTTTTAAATTTGTTTAGTGACATCTTAAGCACTCGTATATTATTCTCCAGACTAACGACACATAATGACACATCGGTATATATTAGCGGCTTGGTAGCCTCTCGATTGAGATTAAAGAAGATTTATTCATGATTTAACGTTGATTCAAAACAAACTGTGTCTCTCTCGAGGTGTCCCAACTATGTTCTGTCACTTATGTTCTGCGAAAAACTTCGGGTAAATCATAAATGATAACGATCTTAGTTTTACTAATTATTAAATTCACTGTTCTATCTGTCATCATGATCGACAGTAAATTAAATAAAAATATTAATTAGCCTAGACAAAAACCCGCTGGAACGATTTCTGGTATCTGTAGAATAAATGAAGAAGAGTACTTGGCTTAAACTATTCCATTGGACTTATTTTCAGAGAGACTTACTTTTCAAGAGAGAATTCAGATGCATTGCTCATCTACTGCCCATGGAACCGTGCTTTTTTCACATTTTCGAAAATACTCTTATTGCCTTGTATACATAATTTTGTGCTTCTATATAATACAGTCTAGGGTAGTCCGAGTACTTTTGGCATTTCCAAAATAGGTAGCAGCACACGTTGAAGCTCCGAGCACTTGGAGTAACAGCTATTAGCCGCGTGTGTACAAAATGTTGGTCACACACATTTTCTGTCCGGGGTACAGTTATATGGAGCACCCTTTCGGCACATTGTAAAAAGTTCAAACCTATGCTTCAAACTTATTCTAAAAAACATTTGCAAATGAAGTAGTTCCATAATTGTTGGGACACCACTAAAGCTACATAGTAATTCTCGCTAATAATATTAATTCAATTCCATTAAATTCAAGCTCCTTTTAGTGTTATTTAACGAAAGCGAAGACTATGTAAAATAATTAGCATGGTACAGTGTACTCACATACGCATGTTTTGT
>MNPL01031048.1:35402-45895 GCA_002081605.1 Tropilaelaps mercedesae | reverse complement strand
TGTTGTAATTAAGTGCGAGACACCGCACGTCCATAAAGATAAGGCCAGATACGTGCACGGGCTGTTACGACCTGCCGCCACAGGAGATGTACACCGAACGAGTCGAATCGGCCGGGACTATCAGCTATGTGAGGTGGATAGGAAAGGGGGCCGGAAGAACTGGCCTATCTCCGTCGGGCAGTGTTATTGCAGTCGAACGAGAATATCGGGAATATCTGGAGGAGGCTAAGTCGTTACTTTGCCTGACCTTATGACTCCGATGCCTCAGCTACTTTGGTCGTAGATCTTTCCAACAGCTTGTTTAGTTTCGTCCGAGAGAACGGTTCCTGAGACTGTGGCTAATCTACATATACGGATAGTACCAGGAACTATAAATGTAGCTATTTTGTATTGCACTCCAGATGGTAAGAGCATCCGGGGTAATGTCTGATTCCATATTGACCTTTAATCGTTGGCGCTGCACCCCTGCAGTCAATTTGCGTGCATACCAAATCCTAACCTCGTAATACCCTCGCTTATCTCTTGTGCTGTGAATTCGAAATTCTGTTTATCAATAACCCTGAATGTGTTCCTTGGATATCAGTCTATTTAGTGGAGACATAATTCACCGCGCGCAAATACTAGTTTTCGGTTCGCGATAGCAATAAAAAGCTTCTCTTTGACGGAACATAGGAGTCACTGAGCGCTAGCACCATTTCTTCGTAAGTCGCGATGGCGGTTTCCGTTAGTTCTGAAATGAGTACAAAGCACGTAGGAAATCAGCTGCACTGATATTTGGGTGTGTATAATCCAACAGTACGTTGACATTGAACTGAATAGTTTTTTGTAAACTTCAGTGATAAAGTATTTGTCATCACCAACAAGAATTGAGCTGCGCCATTATGTTTCGCCCATCACAACCAAGAGCACATCACAGCGTCATCTAAATCTATCGTATACGTGTTACGTAGGTTAACTATGGTAAGTTAATTAACTGCATTAATCATTAAAGTAGATTAACTGTGACTTCAGGTGTACGATGAAGGAATCATGTGCCCTATCGGCGCCATGTATTTAGCCATTGTATAGATAAACAGCTGCTATCTCCTCCAAGGTCCGATTGCGCAACGCGAGTCATCGTAGATCGCTCGGTGCGTACGCGTATATTTATATATCTACGAAATGCTGGCACTTCTTTGAAATTATTCTATACACCTTCCATGGCAGGGCATTTCATTTCTGAAACGGCCTCGATCGTACTGTGGAGTGTCGCGCACGTGAGGATGAAATAACGCACATTTGTCAAGAACATCTTCTTCTCGTGTGTTCGGTTGTATCGGGACAGACGGTAAGCGGGCGGCCGCGCAGCGACAAGATGACGAAGTGTCCCGTGCCACCTCCATGAGGTAAGTGGTGATGGGAGGTCGAATAGAGTGCGAAACAACGAACTGGAGTCGTCGCAAGATGGATCGGTCCTTACCCGCGCTTTCGCCTGAGGCGACCCTCTCGGCACTAGAACGAGCAAGCGGCAGGAACTAGCATGTCTACCGAATTCCCCACGGCAACTGGTTGGATTCTTACTCATCACTCGGCCGATCAGCAAGCATTTTACATGAGATCTCTTCTTCTGTACGGACGAACAAGTTTGACGAAGCATCTTATGCGTCTAATTATGGTAGGATAATTAACCAGGTCACGGAAACGGTTGTTTCCCATTGTTCTTCTGAGGCAAAAATATCTACGTTTAGTTAGATCGTTGCATGCTCCTTGATAGTGATGTCGTATATTGCACGCGCACGATAGTGCTGTGGCTTGCGGAGGGTCGGAATGACAAACAAAAAATAACCATTCGAAAAAGCTCAACAGCAAGTAACTTTATGAAGCGACAAGGCACTGAAACAAAGGCGAGTTGTGACTGTGTCAACACAGAGCACGCTGGTGATAACAGTAAACCGATCGTACAGAATTGTGGCGACCAAGGCGTTACTCGTCTTGGTTAAGGTAATGTCATGGAACTGGCTGATCAAAGAGTAGAGCTCATGCTTTCTCGAAGATCAGCCAGATCCGACAGCAGCGATAAACGCCACCGTCAGTGAAATACAGAGTAAATGGTCATGTAGAAAACCTACGGAGAACACTAAGGGCGCCTGGACCAGCTTCTTAATCCTGGACCATACGCAGTAGCTAGACAACAGTGGCGAGCTGACCTATGAGGTAACCCGGGTCCTTAAGGGCCACGGAAAATTACAGACCTATATGGTGAAGATCAGGAAATCTGACAGAGATAAGGGCGCCTTGTGCGTGAGTGAAGAGACAGACGACGCTGAACACACGATTCTGCGTTGCCTTTTCCCGGTCGAGACCAGAGGGACTGGCATAGAGGTCTCACCTCAGCCGCCATCGGTAAAAGAGGTGCTAGACCGTATCGTGACTCTACCGCGAGCCCGGCAGGACGGAACATAATGGCTCAACGTCATCGTAAAGGGTAATATGGCACCACAGAAGGCTAGACGGACCATAGTTGCCGAGCGAGAATCACGGAACCTTCCGAGGAGGAGCGATCCGAAGGGTTCCCGAGGCAGGGATGTCAGAGGAGCAACCGATGATCCACCAGATGATGATGAATTCTCGCGCCATCTTCGGGGCGAGGGGCCAATGCTGCTTCGTAGGCTGAAATAAGGTAGTTGCAGTCGGCAACTGATGGAGTTCTGGTGTGCCCCTCTAATGGTCTCGACGCAGTGTCATTAACGAATCTTAAAAGGATGGGGAGGAATGGGAGTTTTAGGGAGTTTGTGAATCTCCGCACTAGCCACTTTCTGGTTGCAGTGGTGCATAAGAATCACGCGTTCACCTAAATCCCTAAAAAAGAAAAAAACCTTTACGCACATGAATGCACATATTTCAGCTTGCCAGATAAGCTCGCTTGGACAAGCAAAACGTCAAATAATGCAAATCGTCCACCCTATTATGATGCAGTGTCACACACTTTAGCGAGCACGATTATTATTAAAATACGTTTGAAACGCCACGTGAACTCAAATGTCTGGAGAACTTAGACAAACACGTTAGTACAACTCATCGGACCGAGTCGCAGAGAAGTTTACGATAAAGGCCTCTAACTTTGGAAGCCTTTAAGCTGAACGTCAACAAGGATAGCCGACAAGAGGTGGGATCTGTTCAAGAAATGCGACGTTCAGCGCTAACTTTCCCAAAGGTTAGTCTGCTGAAAACGCAAAAGGCTTTTGATTCAACTAATGCCGACTGGACTGCTGATACTTAGGGCTTTCCTACCGACTACATTACCGGCTTTTTTTACTTCTTATTTATCCGTTTTCAATGTTTGAGAAGAGGTAATGTCCAGACTTGAGTGATATCTTAGTTATGCGAGTTTCTTTTCAGCATGCGAGTTTGGTTTTACGGTTCTGGTTTGCTGAGCTCATCGTGGCCTATATGCTGACAGGAAACTGCTGACGCTGTTGGAGTCGTTTGGCAACTGCCTCAGCATTCTCTTTTTTCAGATGATCTAATGTCTTGGCTGCTTGTCGCTCATTGTTAATTGGTTTAGTTTTTATCCCTTAGATAAGAATAAAACTAACTCTTGAATTTCATTCTACTTAAAATTTCGTGGGCAATTTCTACAAGACTGTTGCCTATGAGGATGACACCTCATATTCCGCATCGGTCCTTATGCGCTGCACTAAATTATTCGTGCTACTGCAAACATAGAAAATACTGTGAAGACTTGAGGTTTTTGAGTTTGGTGTCGATTCGGGTAAACCCGACCTTAAATAAAATAAATCCACCGGAAAGGATTACATGGACTGATTCAGTGTAGCTTTACGGCGCATAGGTTCCGATTTTCCCCATGTAGTATTGAGAGCACTCAGAATGCCCTTAAAGAGCTTCTCTGCAGACGTCGTGGAGACTTCGTTGCCAATATTTTTAAAGAATTCGGCTTGATACTCCAGGATAAGATTTACAAGGTTCATATCACACTTACCATTTCCAAAATGACGAAGGAAAATCCAGCCGCCATGCATTTTTCTATCGCGTGCCTACCGCCGGAAAAGACCTCCACGGTAATCCCGGTAAGCCACAACGAGATTAAGAAATACATTCGCAAGTTATTTGGGTTGTGTGATGGTTGGGTTATATTACAATGAGGCAAATTATTTCTGTGCACATATAATTATGTGATATTTACACTTTCTGTTATTATAGAAATATATGTTCACGTTGTGCAAATTATGTTCTTTTGTACTATTAATTTAATGGGAACAAAAGCGTTATAAAGTGTGCCGTTCCGTCAATAAGCCACACGTATTTATGTCTGAAAGTTTTTGTTAGCATAGAAATGCCTGTCGCTTATTTCAGCTGTGTGCACTGTTCCAATCTACAAATTAAGAACCTGGATAATACATCGTGTTTTATGCATGCCGAAGCATCTATTTGCATGTGAGAGCCAATTAGTATTGCGATATAATCAGGAGTCGACCTGACAAACCGTGATAGGTATTCGGCTTTTTCGCGCATGTGTTTTTTATTCTGGGATTCGCTGAAGTAAAGATTGGAAAATTCTACGTCAAATATTCGTTTTCTAGCTACCATGTCAACGTCATATTATGAGTATTGTGGCTAGAGTAGTCCTATCTGATAAACTATATCAACAGAGTCCGTTGTGCGGAACCATAGAAGCAACTGTGCAAGAATACTGAATAGCTTCCATAAAATACAACAATCGTGGCAATGCAGATTATAACTGATTTAAACATTTTTTAATGCTTCCAAAAATAGGAGAATTTTGAATGTAGACTGCTAGACTAGATTATATTAAAACTGGAATTGAGAATCGTGAACAGGCCAGGAAATTTCCATGGTCAGGGCAATATGTGTGTTTGGACCACTGCTCATTTTACCGATTGAGTAGCTACGAAAGGATGGAGGAGGGCCTAGTGAACAATTGTGGTTCAATATACAGTAGACCCAACCACGATAGCGAAACTGGAAATTTGGTGAGGACATCCAAGAATTCAAAATGGACAAAAATGCTCTTATAGACACTTGAAATGCGATTTAAAATGAGCCAGTTTTTATTTAGAAAAAGAACATGTTTTCAAAGGAGGCTCAAATGGGATTTTACATCCTCCCAGACAGAAGATCCTTAGAGGATTCCAGGTTTAGAGATACATCCAATAATTAAAACAAGCAACCCAAAGCGACTAAAAGTTACGGAGGGCAATGCAAATTAAGAAATTTTAACAGAAGTAAAAACGACAAGTGTCGCTAGCAAACTTAAAAGTAAAAGCGGAGGTCGTTTTTATTTGCTTAATGGCGAAAACCACTAAAAATTTTGACTACAAAACAACCAATGAAAAAACCGGTAGACACCGATCTATGGGTTAATCACAACATCTATAGTGCTATATAGCATACTGACAAAAATAATCTGTAACGGACCAGAAATCCTAATATATCCTAATATAAGATTGGCAGAGATGCTATAGGAACTCAGGAAGAAAAAGAGGAATGTAACAATGACAGCCGTGTTAACAAGTGGTCAAGTTGGCACGCAGACAAAACAAGGGATTGATCAGGATTTTAGCTTTGATTCTAGTCTTGCATATGCCAGAGTAAAAAATTCCCATAAGCGTATTACGAATTCATAAACATAGAATTATTCTAAGACTTAATTCACGTACCCGACCATAAGACGCGTCACTTTATTTCACCAGATTCGTTCAAAGCTAAAAAAAAACTTGCTTTTAACATGGCATAATTCGGTGCCCTCGACCAAGCCGATGGGTTTGCTTGAACGAGTCAGACCACTTGTGAATTATGGTGAAATAGTGTTGTTGCGGCGCCACGGCACTAGTTGATCCCAGACAAATGGAGCATGCCCATGGTTGTTTTTCTCCTATGAGGAGATAGTAGGTCTCGTGTGGTTTATTTTTTGTAGAAATCATTCGGAGACATTAGTCTGATTATAATGTTTTTTGTAACTAAAAAGCTTGGTAAATATCATACTACTATGTTGGTTTATTTATGAAGTGGCAAGTATTATACTGCCTAAATTCTCGTAAAGTAATGATGAAAAGCATCTTCTTTGTTGAAGACATATCTCTATAATTACCTCTAATTCGTCATGTACAAGACTGCGCAAAAATATTCACAATATTTGCAATTCTAAGTTGTCACAATCTAATTTGAATTCACTTCAATGTGATTCTTTCCTTCACGGAGTGGCTGTTTTACAAATGCTCAAACTTACATAGTTAAAGTCATGAGATGGACTAATCGCAGGTTGTGCAATGACGTTATTACACACGTCGGGCCAGAATAAAGCACAAAAAAAAAGAATAATGTTTTCCACTCTCTTTCAGATTCTTTTGCTGAAGAAATTGAAAGAAGCTCACGAGGTAGCGAGCCTCAAACCTCAAAAAGCCGGGAGGCGATACGCTAAAGCATGCCAACTAGATTGTTTGACGGCACTAGGTATCAGAAGCTCAGTCGGATTGCGAGCTACTCGTTTCGGCGCCGAAAATGTTGGGAAGGCAATGACATTGGGAATGGTTCCTTCAGACATTTTAAAGGAAAGAAGAATAACGTGAAGTAAATAGAGTGCAAACAGTAACTCGTGTAACCTCTTGATGTTCAATGTTAACTCCGTTTGGCGTGAGATGTCCTATTACTCCGCCATTTTTTACAAACCACCTCATTTCGGCACCAAACAAAGGACATCTCCGCTAGAGAAATTTCAAGGAAATGTAATACTACCTTGTCCGTTGGACAAGTATGGAGCTCATTACCCAAAACGCCTTTGAACAAATTCTCTTTTAACGATGATAACTTCGACCTTTGCCAAAGCTTGTTGAATCTCAGACTTAAAGAAGCCTCTATCGGCATGCACAATATATTCTACTGCATTTTGTGAGTTCCTGTACGTTATCTGACTTCGCCATCTCTGTTGTATATACCACTGGCGGGGACGAAGAAAAACGCCCTTAAAATGAAAGTTTCTGATAAGAAGATATTGCCACAGAATAAAATCCATGAAGTAACAGCTACTCCGAATATCACAGACATCAACCTTGATATCGCTAGCATTGGTAAATGCATCGCAAAGGTCATAAACTGAACTGCCAGAGTAATTGACTGCCGGAAGTAATGCTGATCGCCCTGAGGCATGGTCAGGCATAGTTCTATTTTGGTGTGCCAAAAATTGCAATGTCTCCTAGGGCAATGGCTTTGTGGATAGAACCGATGAATTACTCTGCTCCCCACTCCATTACACGTATTTACTCGGCGGGTCACCTAAATTCACGTTTTGCTATATCACATTGCGCAGCATGACGGACACGCGACCCCACGACGGTTGCGGCTATAACTATGTATTGTTTACGTGTCTTGATACGTTCCTGTTAATCGGTCGCTTTTTGTTTGCTGAAATCTCCACTATATGCAGAAGCGTAATATTCCCGAGGCTTTACGTATCAAAGACTTGTACTATGTAAAAAGTTGAGCTTGAATGAGGCGGTGTTAGTTTTACAGCCGGCCATTCAACTGCCATGACGACAAATTTAATGGCCCACGGTGACTCAGATGAGGCTGAAACATGTATTTCAAATACGCAATACGAACCCCCTTGTTCGAACTTGGTCAGGCAAATAGATACCACCCGTTTGCAGGGCGTTGCACTAGAGACACCATTTGCACGGATACGACATTTAGACTGGAGGCGTGACCGACGCGGGGATAATAGAGAGCAATCGTCTTGGTGGAGAGAAGCTAAGTGGTCGTTCCTCTTAAGAGTGCGAATGAATGTTTTCAAGTCAAAAAGGGGGTGAGGGCCGATCTCGTAGGCTTGGGGGCGTAGATGGGGCACCAAATCTACGGCGCCGCCAACAGCGATAAAAGCAATAACAAAACACTCGTTACGTGTTGGGTGACTGTCACATTGAAGAGCAAGTTGGTAAACTGACGAGGGCCGAAGAATAAACTATTGAAAAGCAGAAATCGATTTGTTAAAAAAATGTATTTGTTAGTCAAGAACGACAAGTTTACGCCCATTGAGACGGATAAAATCAGGTCTTCTTGAGTTTAGTCAAATTTTGACTTAACTTGAACATTGAGTGGAAATACGGATTTGGTGCAATGTCGCGAATAAGATGAAGTGATATCAAATGTACACAATCTTTTTATCTTTAATTTTGTACATCTTTGAACAATATATTTAAGCTATGCAACATCAATAGAGTTATCTGTCCTGGCAAAGAGAGCTGGTAGATTGAACTGGCGCATACGGAGGTTGCCCGTGTCAGGACTCACGATGCTTCTACCACTAATCTAAAAATTTATAATAGAACCAAATAATTGTTTGCTTTGCTATATAACACAGCATCGAAGTTAATGACTATTTTGTGCTTCACATCGTTTAAGAAAGGATGAACTAGGAGTATTCAAAAAGAGGAGAGCCCACCCAAATGAATTTTTTTCCTCGTTATATACTTGGGTGCTTTCGTTAAACCATTTTGAGCTACAGACTCTATAAGCTAGTATTTGTGCCGACTCCCTTATGGCAGGATTAAATGCAAGAGCTTGACTGTGTAAAATGTTTCACTGAACAGTACGATTTGGCCCATCGTTACCTGACTAAAGCTATAGAATGTCGCAATTCGTATGGTGAGACCTGGATAATATACTTGACAGTAGAAATACGTTTTACATATTGTCAAAAGCAAATAGAACAAAGGCTGCTTCCCACATCGTGACTTCAATCATACCTAGCTGACGGCAAGCTTCTGCTTAAGCTTCCGTCCGCATCGAGAGAAGGGTTAAAAAGGGATTGTAGCCCGATTATGGCTCAATCTCAACTTTCTCTGTACTTGACTTAGATAGCTATATACAGATTATAGTCTAACGCTACTTGAAAAATAGCTTCTGTCGACTAATCGGTAATGATGCTTTGGTTATAACGAATCATAGCGGGCTCGTGGACCTCGCCGCTGCTCGGATTGTTATTGAATTCTCGCTACTCGTCAATATATGCCAATGTGCACAAGACAATCTATTTAGAAAAGAATACAATGGTGTCCGCGGATAAACTTATAAGACTTTCAAAGTAGAGAAGCTTACGATCCGGAACAGGAAAGTAGAGCCTAAACGGTGCGTTCAAGCATGTGCAATAACACTAATTTAAAACTGTACATTGACGTTGCATATTGTCGTTTTTTTTAGGCATGCATTGGGAAATTAATGACCGTAATCAATATGTAAGCACATAGAGGTGACAAAAATTACCCACTGACTACTTGAGACTATTGAGAAGTTAAATTAGAAGCCAAGAAGTTTTTTGAGTCACGCATTTTGCCTTGGCTAGCAATTTTTGACAAAACGCTGTGTCCAAAAATAGATTTTCTAAAAAATAAGATCTCGTCTATATTAATTCATAGCCTGCCAACAGAAGACTGAGAAGATCAATAGGTAATACCTGCTTGCTCATAATAAACATTGAAGAACCACATTGAACATCCTGTTACAGCTTTTGTAGTATATTGATACACACAGACGTGTAAGGTCATAGTAATTGACATGCTTAATGGACGAGCTAACAACTCCAGTCTTTAACATATGGATCATACAACCATCTTATACGAATGATGCTATTATCGCGTATATACACGCATACGAGCATACAACAATTGCGTCGCGTACGCTGTACAAGCTGATTAGCCATTAGTTTGCCCGAGAGACATCAACCAATAGCTGTGGTTTCCGGGTAGTAGGGCTATTTTTAAGCGACTCTACAGCGCGGAAGTAATCAAGAATGCATCCATTTAACGCAATTTGTCCGAGGGAGCAGCTGTCTTAAACGAGACATCCTGGTATTGCTGTAGTTAGTGTCGGTTGTGAAAGACAGAGGCGGCTCTCAAAGGACCCAACACCGCCGAAAACGCGACACGATGTAACTTCGTTAAGCGCTCGCCGGCTCCAAAGCCAAATTCTTGTTTTAACTAAAGAGAAAGGCCCTATTTTTGCCGAGTTAGAGCTCGTTGCAATTTAGCCATGCCATTTCTAGCGTTCAGTAACAGCCGCTTCTCATTTTGACTTTTCGTTTTTGTCGACGTTATACAGTCTCCTGAGATACATGTGCCAACCTGCAGTCAGAAACACATCTCTGGTTGCCTCAGCGGCCAGTAAAATAGCAGCGTTTTGAGCCACCAACGAACACGCTTTGGGAAAGTGAACCTGATTTTTAACAAAGCACTAATACGTGGGAACACACGCGAACATTCCAAATAGGATACAAAGAAATGTCCGATTTTAGAGCAAGAAGGTTGGACAGAATCCACGGCAGCCTGCACAGAATGGACTCTACAAACACTTGGCATAATTTCTTCACCTTGGCTTTCGAGGCTCCAGGAGGCCGAAATCTGAGAGTAGCCACTGTACAAAAATCGGAGCATCCGAAAATGGCTTCTATTGATGACAAGCTGCGATGTCTCTATACGCAGCGC